>JAUCBJ010004524.1:0-86893 GCA_032718475.1 Nemertoderma westbladi | reverse complement strand
ATTACTTTCAATTGATTCAGCGCTCCAGAAAACTAATAAAAATGCTTCGAAATCAAAACTTTAGTAAATTTTCCGAATAAAGTAATTTTGAAATTTAAAGTGCCACGCCCTAATTTTAGTGCTCCAAAAATGACGTACCACTACACTTACATACTTGTTATAGAGCATTAGAGTGATCCAAACCAAAAAAATAAATTAAAATAGCCCAAACATAAATAATTACTAAATCACGAATGACTTTGTAAAATTCGAAAATTTCAAAAATTTGGTGCTGGAGACAAAATTTTGAGGTGGCACCCACATCAAAAGCAGAAATCCAATTGCAACGTCGTTTTTTGCAAAAGATGCGGCATTAAATTTGGCTAATTCTCAATAAAAATTGGGCCGGTACGTAATGTGGTTGCATAGTTAAGGCAACTAAAAACTATGAAGGGGCCGATCCCCCCCCCCCCCCCCCCCCCCAGTGGTAATAGGGTTAACACGGCCTCATTAAAAATCCAGTTTTGGAGCCTTGTATAGCACAACATCGCCTCTTTTGATGCATCTTGTTTTCCAGTCGAGATAAATATTCGTATCTTCATTGGTAGGTTTATCTTTCTATCCCAAAGTGCTTTAAACAGTTTGTTGCTCTGTTCTTGGACGCGATGGTGGCCATCCTGTTTATTATACACTGCATTGAATTCAGGCCCCAGCTTTGGATATTATTATTATTATTATTATTGACCAGATCAACATTACCGTCAGCACTACATTATTATATTATTAATAGGTCTACATAAATACAATTGATCAATAAGTAAGTAAATTATATATGGTCAAATAAACACTGGGTAAGTCCTAATTGTTATAAACAGTATGTCAAATAAATATAAGGTTAATATAAACAAAATATCGGTCATTCGGTCACTAATAAATAGTCAATATAAAGCCAAATTAGGTTGTATTAATATATGGTCAAATAATCAACATTCAATATACAATATTATGTAATTACGGTTAACCATTATGTCAAACAAATATAAGGTATTTGGTTACTAATAAATTGCCACTATAAAGTCAAATTCTGAAGTATTAAATATGGTCAGATAATTAAATAGTTAATATACATACAATGTTATGTAATTACGGTTAATTAAGTACTGCAAGTCAATAAACCACTGTCGTACATTAAATACTGTCAGTCGTTGGTTATAGACTATATATAACTATTACGGGAACACTTTGCTGATCTTATAAGCCAGCTCTGCGGCTTCGTAACTCGGTAGGCCGTTAAAGTCTAACATAGATGAAACATTGTAGAAGCCTATAATTTCCTTTGTATGCTCGCAGCTACTTAGTATATGCTCTTCGTCCTGCACCGACAGCCCATCGCAACTACAGACCCTTTGTTCTCTAGGTAGTCGTGTCCAACGATCTCTTTCTATTCGTAAGTTATGAGACGACAAGCGAAAACGCGACCATGCGATTCGCATATGCTCCGGGATTTTCGACGATCGAGTGGTATAAATATCATGTGTTTGTAATGTCGTGTTCAGTTGCTTGTATGTAACCCGTTTACTGCTGCTACTATCCATAATCCTTTTACGTAACATCTCTGTATTATCTCGTTTTATATTGTTAGAATTTTTCAGGAGTTCCGTTATGTATTTTGAACCACTCGCGCCGATATCCTTTGCGATATCCATACATATGTGAACTGGATCTGTACGATGTGGGCGTTTTAATATTGATTTAATGAAATGTAATTGTCTGCATCGAATATAGGCTGCCGCGGTTGGAATCCCGGATTCAATATATACTGTGTCGTTACATGTTGAAGTTCTCACACACAACAGCCGTTTTACCATGTAATTATAAACGCTCTCGGCTTGTGTAAATTTACCGATCCATGCCTCACAACCGTAGAAAACTGCAGCGGCTGCAGCCGCTTCAAACACCATTTTCTTAACCCAAAATGGAGCTGACTCATTATTTTTTTAAAAACATTGCAAACTTCAATACATGAATTTGTTTAGATTTGAGATGCTCTTGAATGTCATTCTTTAGAGTTCCTTCATCTGTAAACACAGTTCCCAGATATGTGTATGCAGATGTGTATTTAAATGTACGATTGGCAACGGTTAAAGGTTGTTTATCATCCGAATTCCCGTTAACAACGAGAAATTTCGTCTTGGCTAAATTTATTTTCAACCCATATTCATTGCAAAATTCTATCAATATCACTACCTTCTGTATTAGTTCTTTCCTAGACGTGGCCATTATTCCACAATCGTCCATCAATAACAGACAATGTAAATTTCGCAGAAGGTTTGAGACTGGTTTGCATCTTTTCAGCCACTTTACAAATCTATCAAAGTAAAACAAAAACAGAAATATCGAACTTGGTTGTCCTTGTTTCAAACCTATGTTGCTGATAATTTTGGTAGAGTTATTATATACGTTATACGTTACGGTAGATCTATACATAGCAATTATCGCTCTGCACATTGCCTTGCCGCATCCACATTCGATTAACATATCTATCAATTTCTGTCGATTTATAGTGTCATAGGCCTTCTCTAGATCCATAAAGAACAGATATAGCTTTCCTTTGCTCTTCTTTGTAGAGTCTATTAACAATCTTAGCGATAATATTTGCTCGAGACATACTCTTCCTGGTTGTCCCCCTGCTTGCTCACTTTCTGGTTTAAACCATCGGAATAATCGTGCGGCCAATATCGAGTCATATATCTTCTGAAAGGTATCAGCCACGCTTATGCCGCGGTAATTACCACATTTGCGTGTGTCGCCTCGTTTAAATAGTATAACTAATCTCGATATAGCCCATGCGACCGGGTATACACCACTATTGAAGATCCAGTTAAAGAACCATACTAGAGTGATTAACCACGATAATGGCATCATCTTATAAACTAAAGGTGGAATTCCATCTGGCCCCCCAGCCTTGTCCGACTTTAGCGCATCGATCGCTTCTGATACTTCCCTTAATGTTATGGGATCATCTAGTATTGGGACTGTAATGCTATTTATATTATTGTTTATTGGATGTAATCTACCACCGTCAATTAAATTATTATTATATAAAAGTGTCTCAAAGTGATTCTTCATTTCGTAGGCATCAGGCTGTGCATCAACATCTGTCTCGGATGATATTGTGTCAGGTTTCAACATTCCTTTCCAGTCTATAGCGGCCCATAGAGATTGATAGTCTCCACTCTGTGCTAACCTGTTCCACCTCCCATGAACATTGTCACTCCCCTGCAAGGTATTGTTTCCGTTCCTCACCATAGATGTTTCGGCGGTGCTGTATAGCTTATCCGTTATTTTAGAACAAGCTGAATCGATACTGTTGTTGTTAATGTCAATGTTTAGAATATTCGATTGTAATAGTTCCTGTACTTGATTTTTATCTATTTTACTAGATTGGATTCTTCTTCTATAGGTTGGATGGTATATGTATTGTATATTCGGTTGTCCCAATTCGTTGGCTACTTTCTCAAGATTATCCAATGGCTCTCGGTAAGGAATACACAATGTCAGCGAGATCGGCGCATGGTTCGAGGGAAATCCAAACGCTGGATCGTTTCGAACTCTGTCACATATGAAATAATTGAGTTTGAAATAATACCATAGTCGAGCTCACTCACCCACCTATTCCCTCTCCTGAAGGATAAGCCCCCTCCAAATTGCTTGTCCCCTCTATCCCAGTGGTTTAGAATTGTCATATCGCAATCTTAAATTAGTTGTTTTAGCATTCCACCATTACTGTTAACCTTTGCGTCCGGGATGTTTCCTATTCTGGAATTTAAATCACCAATTACTATTACTTTAGCTGAATCTTCAATTGCCCGCCACTGTATCTCACCAAAACAGGACTAATTAAAGTATTTAGAATCGCTCGGCGGAATATAGCAACCTCCGATTAGAATATCAGGAGCGAATTTTAAACTAATCCACACCTGGTCAATTATTTCATCTCTACGGATAATATATCTCGATATCCATGGTTTTATTAATACTAAAACTCCCCCTCAGTGAGCTTCATGCAAAGCGTTCGCTGAAGGAATTATATTCCACCCCGGTACCAATTTGACAATAGTTTTAACCTCGTTGATAGAAATTATATCATAGTTACTTAAAAATTGTTTAACAATATTATTATTTAATTTATCATTAATACCTTTTATGTTCCACGATAAAATACGTAGTGTAAAATTTGTGCTAATACTGTTGATCTGGTCTCCTATCAAAAACCCGAACTATTGTGATGGAATTCATCAATAACTTCCTCACCTCTATATAACTTCCATTTCTTAAAATCTATATAGATTTTCACACCGACATTCTGGGGTTTTGCTTTCTCTGCTTCGCAGGCATCAAACAACCGTTTTCTCTCCCGACGAATATGAGGAGGTGCGTCCTTTTTGATAAAAACTTTTGATAGTTCAGGTAATTCCTGAATTTTCTTTTCGCTCGTGAGTAACTGAGTTATAGCTGTAGAAGACTTCATCTTTAGTAGTACACCACGCGGGCCCACTCGTTAAGCGTCGTCTTCTTTTCCTAATCGAAACATCTCGGTTGGTTCTTCATTAACAACTGCGACGTGAAGAATCTTCTTTATCTTTTCGTTATCGCTGACATCATCTTCTTCTAGCCCCCGAATGATTGCGTTGCAGCTCCTTTCTCGAGAGTCTATCCTCTGGAAGAAACGTTGGTGATCCCCTACTACATTGCGAACGCGGAGTAAATCTGTTTGCAGGTCCATGTTTTCTTTCTCCAGTTTATTAATCTTTGTGTCGTGCTGGTCTAGGCGTTGATTTATGATATCTAACTTATTCTCCACGCAATTTTGACCGTCCAGGAGTGCCTGTACCCAATCTGGTCATGGTTGGCCTTGGAGTTGAATCGGTTGTTGGCCAGACAGACTGGGTTGTTGGGTGATCATTGGTTGGTATTGATGTGGTTGTAATAATGGTGACTGTACTGGCCCCCATCCCCAGGGGTTTGCCTGACCGCAACTGATCCCATTACCGCCCACAGACGCACCTTGTTGTGTCCAGTTAAATCCTGCTGGTATAGAACGACCCGTCTCATTGTCCATTTACAATTGTGCTGTATCGATATCGGCACCCGGACGATAAATATTTGGCACCAGCATTGAATGTTTCCAATTGACATTGCTGTTTCGGGATCGTGTCTTTGCAGTCCTCTAATTCAAGTTTCATGTGGTAGTAGTCTCTCTTCAGTGTCACAACATAAGTATTTAGAGTCGTGACTTTCATTCGGAGCACTCCAAGCTCGTCGATATTCTTATTGACAATCGACAGTTTGCATTTTATACCACCCATCTTGTTACGGATTGTATTGCGCACTATTTCAATTATGTCTGATGTAAGTGTGGTGTACCAGGGCAGGGCCGGGGTCTGTCGCGGATTGGTTGATGACCGGGATTAGGGGTGATAAGGGACCGCTTCCTCCATCAAATAGATTCTAGAGCATCGTACGTTTTTCTTTAGTTATCTTTGAAAGAAACTGCTTTCGCGAAATTCCTGCAAGGTAAATGTGATGTAATACCAGTCGAGGTTAATGAACTCATAACCTTACATGGGTGCCAGAATATCATTATTACAATATAAACTGTAATTCTCAAGAATGATTATTTTCGCTCGAAAGATTAGTGGTGACCTTCGGTTAATGTATTATAAACATTAGGTGATGGGCTTATTGAGTTGGGATATTAGATAGGTATACGATATACTATTACTGTTTAGTTTATTGACCTTTGGTTAATTGATGTATTGTAAAACATCTGGTGATGGGTTAATTGAGTTGAGATGTAGTTTATATTATTATCTTGGTATAAAAAAGAGTTTATTGTTGCGGTAGCGCCCAAATGCTACTGACGGTTTTTAAGCAATATAGGAATATAGGGAAGCCAATACAAAGTTGGCAACCAAAGAAAGCAATAATAGGTTTGGTCAGTACCAAACCTATTACACAAGCAGGAGGGGGAAGTAGCCCCACTATCTTACATGGGAAACTTTCATTGTGCAATATGTAGGTAGGAATATGAGATACCATGTAACCAGAGAAAGGGCCACGTTGACAGCTGCACATTATTAATCAGCTGATTACAACGCTGGTCCAATCACAGCCTAGTAAATGTGCAGGCAATAATCCAATGTAGGTTATGGGTATATAACTTATTTGTAGCCCAATATTTAACTAGTTGTGCAGACAGTTTAGATAGATAGCGAACTAATTAGTACCGCAACCACACGCAGCACAGAAGTGTAATACCTAATAGTACAGTTAATCATGCAGTCATACTAATATACTCAGTCAAGTATCCATAACATCCAACGAACAAAATATACATACTATAGTCTAAAGACAATACATTTAACTCTTTCAATTGTAGGAATGGTTTATACCGAGCCGGGGCGAGTACAATAGTCGCGCAATCTAAAGTTTACAGTTCAGCACACGAGCACAGAACTTGGTTACTGTAACAGTACTAAAATTACAGCAGTACAACTTAGGACAGCAATGAGAATGGGAGTGAGAGAGAGAGTGGATGGAAAGTAGAGACTCAAAGATCGGTAGGCACTACTGCTAGTTGTAGGCCTACGGTACCAGTAGAGTGATGAGCGAGAGGAGGTCAATCAGAGAGCGAGGGGAAGGGGACCTGGCAGCCAGTATAGGGCTTACGGAGGGACCCCCGGAGGACGAGGTCATGGTGATCGAGCCGGGGTCGGACCAGGACTGAAGCCCCCACCCTGTGATGGACATTGGGAACCCGAGGATAGAGACGGGCAGAACAAGCGAGTCAGGATGGACGCGTGGTGAGACACAGCAGCTGGTGCACCATGGGGCAGAGCCGCAACCAGGGAGTGGGGTGTGACTGCGCTGGGAGACATTGAAAACCCTGAGCCTATTCATCACACCCAACAGACGAGAACGGGAAAAGATACAGCTAGGATCAACAGAATGTCCAGGAATTATAGGGCCATGAGAAGGCAATTCACCGAATCAAAGAACTCAGTTAGAGTCGATGCTGACTTGATGAGTAGGATTACCAAGGTAAATAACTATTTAGAACACTCAACTATATTCGGTAACCCTGAACTCTCTAATCACGAAGCCTTTATTATGGCCAGTGACCTGAACAGACTATTGTGTAGTGGTATTTTAGATTTTGGTACAATTATTCATCCCCCAAAAACAATTATTCTACCCCCAAAAACAATTATTGTTTACCCAAAACAATTATTCTACCCCCAAAAACAATTATTGATTCCCCAAAAACAATTATTCATTCCCCAAAAATAATTACTTGTCAACCAAAAAAAATTATTCCAGCACCAAATATTTTATATTAAATCCTGGTATTCTTCACATGGGCGCATGCATCAGTCTTCAGTTACACTATTCGTACCGATAGGCTATTGCCTTCAGAACAAGTATTCTGTTATTAGTTTTCGCACCGATGTACTGACAGTATTACAGTAGGCCTACTTCAGTTTCAGTATTCGTACCTATAGGCCTGTTGCCTATCTATTATTGCCTATGGCCTATTACTTTATTATGTTATTAGGTTTCAGTATTACGGCAGTACTAAAATTTTAGGCCTTATTTATTTTATTGCTAGGCCTATTGCATGTGTGTGGTATAGTATAGTATTTATTTTGGGGGATTATATATTTATTTTGGGCAAAAATGTATTTGTTTTGGGGGAAAATGTATTTATTTTGGGCGAAAATAAAATGTATTTGTTTTGGGGGAAAATGTATTTATTTTAGGGAAAAATGTATTTATTTTGGGTTAAAATGTATTTGTTTTGCGGGAAAATGTATTTGTTTTGGGGGAAAATGAATTTATTTTGGGCTAAATTGTATTTGTTTTGGGGGAAAATGTATTTGTTTTGGGCTAAATTGTATTTGTTTTGGGGGAAAATGTATTTGTTTTAGGAAAATTTGTAATTATTTTGGGGGTTTTGTCATTTATTTTAGTGCTAATAATTGGTTTTGGGGAGCATTTATTTATTTTGGTATTGAATAATTGGTTTTGGTGTTGAATAATTTTTTTTGGTTTTGAAAAATTTATTTTGGTGTTTGAATAATTTTATTTGGAGGTACTAGAGGTACTAATCGGTGTAGAGGTACTAATAAGTTTTAGGTATGGAACATTCACATTTATTTGTGACATTAGAGGTATGTTCAATCAAGTGTTAGTTACGAAGGAAGATAGAGATAGTAAGAGGTTCCTGTGGTATAATGGGGACATAGAACCAGCTGTAATACCAAGCTATAAGATGATAGTCCACAACATGGGTTCCAAGTGTTCCTCATACACAACTACAACGGCGATACCAGATACCATGAAGGGTAAAGAGGGCATATATAGCTTGAAGGCGATAGAGATGATTCAGAAGGGATTCTATGTCGATGATGGAATGGGATCAGGAAATACTGAAAGGGAAATCATTGAGTTAGCACGCAAAGTTCGCGAGATATTAAAGGGGTCAGGATTTAACTTAACAAAGTTTAAAACGAATTCGACTGAATTTATGGAAGCGATGGATAGAATCACCGCAGGAGAGCAGACTAAAGAAAAGGCAAAGATAGTACTGTTAAACAGTACAGAGGAGCTAGTGGCTGATAAAAGGTACCAAGCGGAACAGAGAGCTCTAGGAATAACATGGAACAGAGAAACCAACATATTAGAGTATCAATTCACATATGATGGGGATGACATACACACACAGAGAGGTTACGTATCGTATATTGCACACATATACGATCCTTTAGGATTCGTATCGCGACTGTTAGGGATAGGTAAACAAATCCTAAAGAAAGTGTACCGATTGAAAGGCGGATGGGACGAGCAGTTACCAAAGGAAATACAGATGGAGTGGAGAACTTGGATAAACAGTATATATGAGATGGGGAAGGAAGATCACTATATCACGATCTTATTTCCTGGATGGTAATATGGATAATCTAGAATTGCATATATTTGGAGATGCATCGCTCGAGGCATACAGAGCGTCATTGGATATCGTACAACGAGATATATATATATATAAGATATATATGGTTAATCTTCAGTAAGGCAAGATCGATACCAACAAACTCATTAGGAGTGCTAAAGTTAGAAATAATGGTGGCACATGTAGGAGCAAGAGTGGTGGCATTGTCGCAAATGCCATGCCGACTGTCAAGGAAATTTTCTATTGGACAGACTCGATGGTAGTGATAGGATGGCTGACAAATGAGGAAACGAGAGAACCAATATTCGTTGCAAATAGGGTGGATGAGATACGAGCGATAATGAATATTATCAATTGGAAACATTGTCTGATGGAAGACAATCCGGCAGATCTATTGTCAAGAGGAGTAAAGCAACGATTTTTGAGGAAAAATAAAACTTATGGCAGCACGGGCCTAAGTTCCTAGATGATTAGAATCTATGGCCAGAGAATGTCAAAGGGAAATATGTAGAGAAAGTCCGGGAAGCGGAAGAGGATGGTAGAGAAGCAAACGTCGAAAGAGGTGACATATATACCTCCATGTTGAATGAAATACAACCAATGAAGTTAGAGGGGAATACAAATCACACAGACAAACTGATAGGGTATAACTTTAGCTGGTATACGACCAGGAAGTTTGTAGCGTATTATTGAGCATTTGGGGAATACTTAAAGAGTAAAGCTAAGCAGCAGGGATAAAACCCAGCATAGACTTCAATACAGCAGAAACGGCGATATTAGCTTATGAGCAGAAAAATACTATAGTAAAGAGATAGAGCGAATACAGAACAAAAAACCCTATGGAACGGAACGCAAAATCAAACTGATGTATCGTGAGATAAATTAGTATGGATTGCTAGCGATGAACTCGCGATTAATCAACTCTATATCAATACTGATCACAAAGAAACAAGTTATAATAGCGAACGAATCTATTATAACAGAACAAATCATCTGGCATAGTCATAAAACAATCCTTCATGGGGGAATGGACGCAATGATAAACGAGCTCAGAAGAAAGAACTGGATATCACAAATAAGGGAGAAGAATAAAACATCTAGTCAAGAAATGCATAATATGCCATGAAATTAAGAAAGTTAGATAACATCAGCATATGTTGGCATTACCAGTAGATAGACTCATAAGTTACGAGCCTCCCTATACATATATTTTGGGCCAATAATGATAAACATCCACCATCTCACTGAAAAGCGGTATGGAATAATATTCATTTATAACAACATTAGGGCGATCGCAATAGAGCCACCCGTGGATGCGAGTACAAATGCATTCATAAATGCGCTCGAACGTTTCACAACCAGAAGAGGAGTAGTAGTCAGGAAATTATGCTTGGATATTGGAATGAACTTCGTGGGAACTGAAAGGGAATTAAGGGAAGCAGCGGAAGAATATAACCAAAAACACGTAGATTCTTCAGTACGAAAACATGAGATAAAGTGTTCTATGCAGACACCATATGTGCCACATACCATAGGATTCATAGAGAGGCTTGTAGGGAGTATGAAGCAAGCGATGAAGGTGCTAATAGCGGACTATGTCATAACAGAGGACATCTTAAGGACTGCACTAGCGAAGTGTAAAGGAATAATAAATAGTAGACCACTATGCCAGCTAAACGATGATCCGGAATCGTTGGAAGTGATAACACCAGCACATATATTACACGAAAGACCTGCACATGTGCTAATAGATATAGACGATAAGGATGACTACCTCTCAAAATGGACGTGGAAAGCACTAAAAGCTATGGTGATGAAATTCTGGGAAAGATGGAGAAAGCTCCATGGAAGATAAAAGTGGCGAGAGGAAAAGAAGGACATTAAGAAAGGGGACCTAATTATGGTCACAGTTATTAATATTGCAAGCAGTGACTGGAGATTGGCAAAAGTAGTGACAGTCACTGATGATCGAAGATCATAGGTCGGTCATCATCGAAGATGTCACCGGTGGTGTGGAATTCCAAATTGGTGGAAAAATCGGTGAGAAGAAGAGGAAGACATATACAAGGCTGATAACCAACTGTTGTTTAGTGGATGATTCGACATGAGATGTTTCATCCAATATACATATTGGACTAGGGGGGTATATGTAATGCCTCATAAAATAAAATAAATACAACTTAAATAAAGAAAGAAATTTAATACAATAAGTTAACTAATATATAACGAAAGAATGTGTTAGTTTTAGTTAGAAAATATTGTATAAACCACAGTATGTAGAAGCAAAGTAGGTAAGTAGCAAAGTACATGAACAAATAATGTATGTTATGTATGATAATTAATGTTAGTTTAGTTAGATAAATGTATGTTGCGTAAAATATGATATATAAGTGTAGAAAGTTAGAGAGTTATATACTGTAGATATGTATGGTGTAAAGTACGATACATATGCTAGAAAGTTAGGGAGTTAGATATATATGTATGGTGTAAAGTATGATACATATGCTAAGAGAGTTAGGGAGTTAGATAGATATTTATATTATGAAGTATGGTACATACAGGTATGGCAACACTAGCTCTGCTATAGCAGCGGCCCACCCAAAGTACCCAGCAGATTCTGTGGTATTGTTTAGTTTGTTGTTTTTTATATAAATTTTGAGGAAGTAAATAAATTCAATTCAATTCAATGGTGTAAATTATGATAAATTGTGGTAGGAAAACCCACAAACATAAGGATTGCCTGCATCAGTACACGATGGGGATGAAGTGCCTCTACTGTAACAATAGTGGGTTTTGATTTGGATAATACCTACCCTACATAATCGGTGCAGCATCTGCCTCTTCTGAGGACACATGGAGTCAGACTGTGGTTCTGCAGATGCACAAACGATGTTGCGGGTATTCGAAACACATGCGGACAATGGTGGAATGTCATGCGAGAGATTAAAGTTAAAGACATGCAAATGGGTTTCTTTAACCTCAGCAGGGAAATCCTATCGGCAATATACGCAAGGAACCGTTCAGTTATTGGGAGCTGATGGCGGTGCCCAAAGATGGGAAGGTTCTTCACCTGCAAAGAATTCTGAATGGATGGAGTCAGGAAAACAGGTGGGAACTACAAAAGTTTCTCAGGGAGCATCTGCCGAGGGAGATGAGGGAGACTATGACAAGGATAAGGATGAGCTCATGCTCATGCGGAGGACATAAGGAAGGAGGGACCGTCAGCCAATTGTATTTGCAGGGCATATGACCTAGAAGAGAGGAAAGAAAAGCCAGGGAGGACAGGTTTGCACGAGCGAGTGAAGGACGGATTGCAGTGGGGAAAGGAATACAGTGGTTGAAGATGGCCGTAAGAGGATATTGGACTAGAAGGATAATAGGAATAGACAGTTGATTATTTTAGCACTTAAGTAGAGTCTAATATTAGTAATTGGTAATTAAATAATAATAAAGTTGGATCCATTTGTTTTCACAATTAGCAACTGAGGAGACGCAATATACGACCAAATTAATATTTATGGTATTGGTGCACCAATCTTATAAATGTAATTAGGCGTGTGAAAAGGATTATCAAGTGAATGGGGGTAGCTAATGAGGGTAGAGAATATGTGGATGGGGGGAGAGTGAGAAAGGTGAAGTAAAAAGAGTTGGGCAAAATATGAAAGCACCACAAAATTATGAGATAGAGGAGGATGCGAGTAGGCTCTACATAACCTTGTGATACTGTCTGATGCAGGTATCATAATGAGAGAGATCAAAGGATCCAATAAAAGGCACAGACTGGCAGTCTGGGACCTAAAAGTTAACCCACCCCAACCATAATTCTCAAACGGGTGTTACGACAGTAGCACCCAAATGCAGCCAAATGTTTTTAAGCAATATAGGAAAGCAGTCAACAGGAGGGAAGTCAATACAAAGTAGAAGAAAGATACATCAATACAAGAAAGCAATAATAGGTTTGGTTGGCACCAAACCTATTACACAAGTATGGGGAAGTAGCCTCGCTAACTTACACGGGAAACTTCCATTGTGCAATATGTAGGTAGGAATATACAAGATATATGAGAGGTCCAATCACAGCCTACTAAATGTGCAGGCAATAAACCAATGTTGGTTATGGGTATACAACTTATTTGTAGCCCAGTAATTAACTAGTTGTGCAGACAGTTTAGATCGATAGCGAACTAATTAGTAGGCCTATCGCAACCGCATGCAGTGCAGAAGTGTAATACCTAATAGTACAGATAATCATGCAGTCATACTAATATATTCAGTCAAGTATCGATAACATTTAACGATCAATAAACATACTATAGTCTACAGAAAATCTCTTTCTACTTCTCTTGTCTACAGACTAACTCTTTCAATTGTACGAATGGTTTATACCGAGCCAGGGCAACTACGACAGTCACGCAATCTAAAGTTTATGGTACGGCATGCGAGCACACAACTCCGTTACCATAACATTTATTGTTACCAACACCGATCGTGTTGGATTTAATATTTTCTAAGATTAATATATATAACATTTATGTCTCTATAAATTATATTTTGAACTTACATATTATTATTTAATCTCTTACCACAACAGTAAATAGGACTAGAGGTTGTATTGCTTGGCTTTTGCCATTCATTATCGGGAAGATATTTAAAGGTAACCCAGAACATAATATAATTAAATATAAATAAAAGAAATAAAATACGGTCAGTAGGTGTGTGTACTGGCATACCATCTTGTTATTTATCCCCCCCCCCCCAGAATCTTATTATAAAAGATAACAACATACAGACGAACGGAGGCTTGTTATATATATATTAACTAAAAGGTAAACACAAGAGTCTTACTCTTATACACCACAACACAAACTACAAAAAATATAGAATCAGGACATTAATTCCAAAATAGTACTCAGCGTAGGGCTATTAGAATACACAATTGAAACAAACAAAAAACAACAAACAAAAAGAAATATAATAAACATGCTCAATATACAGGTATGTATAGCAACCCTCACCCTAAACCTATCTCCCATACATTAAATGATACCGATAATAAACTACACGAAATCTAAGCCTATATTCTATAAGAAAATATATGACATTTTTCTCGCCGCAAAATGGGTTGAACTGGGGCAAAAATAATTAATTTGTAAAATATATGTTACGTTTCGGTGTCAAAGAATGCTGCTAATCTCCGACACCTCTTGAGCTGGACAGAACATTAGCCAGACCCTATCTATATACTCCAATGACCTAAAATAATCGTACCAATCAACTCTGTTACCACCTATCCCAAACAGACGTCAGACCACAGAATGATGGGGCCTTATATGGTAACTAAATCTATGTTACCGATTAAAAAAATGGTAGGTTGCTCACGTTCGTGGCAAAAAGAGTCACGAACTCAGGTTACATTTTCATTTTTGCTGTTGTTGGCAGTGGTTGTCGGCTGTCGGTTGTCAGCGTAGCGTTCACACCCAATTTTTACCAAAAAGCACTTTTTTTTGGCCGAATCGCATCTTTTTGCTTATATGCGCATTTTTCTTCCGAAATGCGATTGTTGCTGAAAAGCGACGACCATTTTAAGCAATCAAAATGGCCCCAGAGGCCACAAAACTGGCATCTCATTTTCAAATTAACATCATATCCCTTTTTCAGGTATTCATTCATTTTGTCTATTATGTGTTACTTTCATGTTCTTAATGATGTTGTCGCGTTTGAAATTATATTGAAGAAAATATTTATCTGTGTCCAATCTACTAGACTGATCTTCTTATGGACTAGACTTGACTTGTGTTCGCAAAACATCTCCGACACACAAATTCCATACTTTGATTGCTGAAGGTATGTTGAACAAACACGTTCGTGGGGCCTTCGCGCAGGACGAGGCCCAGTTATGAGATAAAAATTAAAACTGAGCGACTGTATAACAAAATCAGTATTTGAGAAATTTAACCATACTGACAATCAATCAAAGAAAGGGGGACAGTACGTGTTCAGCCCTTTTAATCTGCACCCCCCCCCCCCCCCCCCCTTCCTACCAACCAATACATAACTGTGACATCTACCACCCAAGGGGCGGAAGGGTAGAACAAACTTATTTCCAATCACACGTTCAATATGCGAAGCCATGTGGTTTATAGGAAATATCGAGAATTCAAGAAAATTGAGAATACGAGAAACTTGATCGAAATACCTGCTCATCCCAGTATCTGTCCGTAGTCACTGGACAGCTGCGGTTTATTCCCGTAGAACAGTAGAATTCCCGCAGCTTCCGACCCAATTCGACAACGAATTAGCCTCACACTTTTGCGTGACAGAGAACGTAATCCGGTACGATACTCGTCTGCCCGACTTTCAACAATTTCCACCAGGCGATCCCAGGATCCGGCTGTCAGGGCCGCCGCTAAACCCAAATCGCAATCCTCATTGATTCGTCCAGTCGTTGACGTAAGTCGGACTCTTCCCACTGCACTCCAAGGTGGGTGGCATGAGTGAGGCATGAGGAACTTGGCAGTGGCCCACATTACGATCCAACCGACCGCCATATTCCCAGTGTAGTAAATAGAATCTTACTGACAAGCAAGCAATTCCGTAGTATTTATTCCTCAGTTAATCGCATCTTAATGCCACTTGGCTGCTTGGGTCCGGATACATCGGACTGTCGGAAGCTGTTTAGATGCAAAAGTTGTTCAGATGGCCTTGCCAACGACCAACGACCTGAAGACGGTACCTGTAACTCTGTACCACTGTAACAGTTAACAGTACCGGTACCGTACTGTAATCCTGTAGTCTCCTAGCAACCAGCTGATGCCAAGCCTAATAATTTTGGGTAGATTAATTTATTATAACTTTTAGACAGTTACACAGATGCTGCACGAAGACCCCACGCAAATTCAACTTGGAAAATTTCTAAACTTTGGCCAGACTACATGTGTACCAAGTTTGACATGTGTACCAAGTTTGGTTAAATTTCATTAACTTTTGGCTGAGTTATTAACGTTTAAATTTGGACACGACAGAATGACAGAACAACAGAACGACAGATCGACAGAACAACAGATCAACAGAAACACCGATTGAGTTAGTGGTACCTGTATGCTAAGCTCACTTACTTTCGTCGCTCGCCCCACAGTAGTACAGTATCGAGCAATGTCTCTATAATCATTCAGAAGTGGGGCTACAGAAGAAACCAGAACCATTACATGTGTTATGGTGAGTAAAAATGGTTTCCGCGTATAAAGGGCATTATCAGTTTGAAGGCCTACAGTACTCTGCAGTGCAATCTAGCTAAAACTAATACTGGAGTGTCTTAACCTCGAATGATAAGTTTATTTTACCGAAAGTAACTCTTTTATTGGCGCAATTGTGGGAATTACTTTTTAACCGGGTAGTGTACAAATTTAGGTATCGCGTAATTTTTATTGAAATTAATATCTCATATCTCTCCAAACCACGTACGCGTTTCGACCTTACTGGGTCTCTTCAGCGTGGTGTCGGATTCGAACCTGGGACCTCGAGGTGGAAGCCGAGACAACAACCACTAGGCCACAGGTTCTTGAGATATGGAGTATTAATTTCAAAGCTAACTGCCATTTTATTAGCCCCTGGTTTCTTATTATTCATAGTAACAATGTGTTGGCAAGCTGTGTTTTTCGATGTCTATAATAACAAACACCTCGAAAAACACAGCTTGCCAACACATTGTTACTCTCAATAATACAGTAGTAGGCCTATATTGTATGGCCAAATGCGAACCCCACCTATATCATACTGTATAATAGATTTGGTTTATACAAAGTTAGAGCCGCCCGGCGGAGATAATAATTTCTTAGCATCCAATTTATGTAAGATCTATGTATTTCAATATTGCAACATTAAGAAGCTATTATGTTTCACTTTTATGTTCAGTGAATAATGAAGTCCATAGAAAATATAGACTAATAAAATTATTTTTAAATTTGAGTATTAATGTAACTAGGCCTAATTAAGTTAAACATAATAAATTTTAAGTAGGCCTAGTACTGTAACTACCCATAAATCCATATACTTTGTAGACATATGAACAAACCGCTACATGGACAATTGGCCAGTATCTCATTTTCGGCTTTCATTGATAACGTAACACGTGTCTGTGTCAAATTTATTCTGGTGATTTGTTTGAAAATCTGTGTTTAATGCGAGAATCATTCAATGGATCCCAAAGTCTTCTCAGCAGTCTAGAACAGGCAGCATCCTATGTTGGTTTAAAATCTAGTCAGAAAAGTAAAGACAATCAGTAATTGTGCACTTAAGTGGCTAATCGCGAAATCTTGCACGTTGCAGAGTTTGGTTCGCTATGCATCCTAGTGGTTTGGGCCGACATATTTATGTTAATATGATCTACTATGTTCGTCCATCATCTGTCGCGCTGTCAGCGGGTCTTCTGTCAGTGGATCAAATAGTGAGACTCGTAGGTAATGGTAGGGCATATGCCAATATAGCCATCATTCTCTTCTATGTTGGAATGCAATCGGGTTGGTCTATAGACTTCCTCACCCTGCCAGCCAAACCCGACCTCGTCCATTCACTTCATTCGCAACAATATCTGTCTCCATCATGATATGAATGTTGAGGGACTGTAAGCGGTATTTGGTATATTACATGGAGACACTCTTTCAAGTTGCGCAATATACTCAATATATATGTTCTAGTGCAGATAGGAGACAAACCAGTTCTACTGAATAGTAGATGGTCGTGCCGTGGTCCTGGATAATTGATTTATTTCATGCATCCTTAAGTTAATATTATGATTACTGAATGTCCGACATAATAGCTTAAATTATATTTTTATTTAGAAATCTTAAATTATACTTGGATAATATTGGACAATTACATATATTATAGTGGGACACATGGTTAAGAAAGTTATCATTAACAATACAACAAAGAAAACAGCCAGATGTCTGTCTTTCTTTATGATGGTTGATTACCATATAAAATATTCTGGTCATGTTGAACTACAGATTCTCTCCATATTATACTTTGTTAAACAAAAATATCTGGTCAAATATTGACTGACATATACCCTTAAAAACCTAAAACCCGCAATTTAATATCAAATCCTGGACAATCCTCAATCTCAAACCAGGTATCCTATGTATATAAAAATCCTCAGTTTGTCTGTCTGTCTGTTTGTATAGCTAACGAAATCAACACGTCACAACTGTCATTGAAGTTTTTTAGTGTTTCGGAACCAGCATCACTCCGGACGTTGCAACACTATATTTTCCAGAAATTTAACTCTATCTATACATCTGACCGACTTGTTGATAAATTGCTATAATATATTCCGTAAGCCCCACTTTGAGACTGTAATGGTGCAGGTAACGGTGTAACGGTGCAGGAAACTACAAATGTTACAATTTGTGACCTGCAGCAGAGTGATGAACCGTGCAATTTTATACCCATAAAATGTCTCATCAGTTTCATAACCACAATATAATACCTTACTAATCGATATTAGGGAGGGTGTCGCTCTCTCACACAATACCATACTAATCGATATTAGGGAGGGTGTCGCTCTCTCACACAATACCATATTAATCGATATTAGGGAGGGTGTCGCTCTCTCACACAATACCATACTAATCGATATTAGGGAGGGTGTCGCTCTCTCACACAATACCATACTAATCGATATTAGGGAGGGTGTCGCTCTCTCACGCAATACCATACTAATCGATATTAGGGAGGGTGTCGCTCTCTCACACAATACCTTACTAATCGATATTAGGGAGGGTGTCGCTCTCTCAGTACCACAATACCATACTAATCGATAATAGGGAGGGTGTCGGTCTCTCACACAATACCATACTAATCGATATTAGGGAGGGTGTCGGTTTCTCAGTACCACAATACCATACTAATCGATATTTGGGAGGGTGTCGCTCTCTCACACAATACCATACTAATCGATATTAGGGAGGGTGTCGCTCTCTCACACAATACCATACTAATCGATATTAGGGAGGGTGTTGCTCTCTCACACAATACCATACTAATCGATATTGGACACCTCCATACGGCTGGCGAACGCGGATACGGACTGCGGGGTTGCTGGGTAGTTCAGTTGGGTAGTTCAGTTACCACTGACAGACTGCTGCGACGGACAGGATTAATTAATAATATTAAAAATAGTTTGAATTTCCCCCGTAAATGCTAAATGTATCGTGTAGTATATATTTGTTGGCATTTTGCTTTATTATATTGACATATAAAAATGAAAAAATTGGTACTATTGATTAAAAAGTCGGACATACTAATCGATATTTGGGAGGGTGTCGCTCTCTCACACAATACCATACTAATCGATATTTGGGAGGGTGTCGCTCTCTCACACAATACCATATTAATCGATATTAGGGAGGGTGTTGCTCTCTCACACAATACCATACTAATCGATATTTGGGAGGGTGTCGCTCTCTCACACAATACCATACTAATCGATATTTAGGAGGGTGTCGCTCTCTCACACAATACCATACTAATCGATATTAGGGAGGGTGTCGCTCTCTCACACAATACCATACTAATCGATATTAGGGAGGGTGTCGCTCTCTCACACAATACCATACTAATCGATATTAGGGATGGTTTCGCTCTCTCACACAATACCATACTAATCGATATTAGGGAGGGTGTCGCTCTCTCACACAATACCATACTAATCGATATTAGGGAGGGTGTCGCACTCTCACACAATACCATACTAATCGATATTAGGGAGGGTGTCGCTCTCTCACACAATACCATACTAATCGATATTAGGGATGGTTTCGCTCTCTCACACAATACCATACTAATCGATATTAGGGAGTGTGTCGCTCTCTCACACAATACCATACTAATCGATATTAGGGAGGGTGTCGCTCTCTCACACAATACCATACTAATCAATATTAGGGAGGGTGTCGCTCTCTCACACAATACCATACTAATCGATATTAGGGAGGGTGTCGCTCTCTCACACAATACCATACTAATCGATATTAGGGAGGGTGTCGGTTTCTCAGTACCACAATACCATACTAATCGATATTAGGAAGGGTGTCGCTCTCTCACACAATACCATAATAATCGATATTAGGGAGGGTGTTGCTCTCTCACACAATACCATACTAATCGATATTAGGGAGGGTGTCGCACTCTCACACAATACCATACTAATCGATATTAGGGAGGGTGTCACTCTCTCACACAATACCATACTAATCGATATTAGGGAGGGTGTCGCTCTCTCACACAATACCATACTAATCGATATTAGGGAGGGTGTCGGTCTCTCACACAATACCATACTAATCGATATTAGGGAGGGTGTCGCTCTCTCACACAATACCATACTAATCGATATTAGGGAGGGTGTCGCTCTCTCACACAATACCATACTAATCGATATTAGGGATGGTTTCGCTCTCTCACACAATACCATACTAATCGATATTAGGGAGGGTGTCGCTCTCTCACACAATACCATACTAATCGATATTAGGGAGGGTGTCGCTCTCTCACACAATACCATACTAATCGATATTAGGGATGGTTTCGCTCTCTCACACAATACCATACTAATCGATATTAGGGAGGGTGTCGCTCTCTCACACAATACCATACTAATCGATATTAGGGAGGGTGTCGGTTTCTCAGTACCACAATACCATACTAATCGATATTAGGGAGGGTGTCGCTCTCTCACACAATACCATATTAATCGATATTAGGGAGGGTGTCGCTCTCTCACACAATACCATACTAATCGATATTTTGGAGGGTGTCGCTCTCTCATACAATACCATACTAATCGATATTTGGGAGGGTGTCGCTCTCTCACACAATACCATACTAATCGATATTAGGGAGGGTGTCGCTCTCTCACACAATACCATAATAATCGATATTAGGGAGGGTGTCGCTCTCTCACACAATACCATACTAATCGATATTTGGGAGGGTGTCGCTCTCTCATACAATACCATACTAATCGATATTTGGGAGGGTGTCGCTCTCTCACACAATACCATACTAATCGATATTAGGGAGGGTGTCGCTCTCTCACACAATACCATAATAATCGATATTAGGGAGGGTGTCGCTCTCTCACACAATACCATACTAATCGATATTAGGGAGGGTGTCGCTCTCTCACACAATACCATACTAATCGATATTAGGGAAGGTGTCGGTTTCTCAGTACCACAATACCATACTAATCGATATTAGGGAGGGTGTCGCTCTCTCACACAATACCATACTAATCGATATTAGGGAGGGTGTCACTCTCTCACACAATACCATACTAATCGATATTTGGGAGGGTGACGCTCTCTCACACAATACCATACTAATCGATATTAGGGAGGGTGTCGCTCTCTCACACAATACCATACTAATCGATATTAGGGAGGGTGTCGCTCTCTCACACAATACCATACTAATCAATATTAGGGAGGGTGTCGCTCTCTCACACAATACCATACTAATCGATATTAGGGAGGGTGTCGCTCTCTCACACAATACCATACTAATCGATATTAGGGAGGGTGTCGCTCTCTCACACAATACCATACTAATCGATATTAGGGAGGGTGTCGCTCTCTCACACAATACCATACTAATCGATATTAGGGAAGGTGTCGCTCTCTCAGCCTTGAGCAATTTGAATAAAACGTGTTTCAATGTCGACAGTGACTGAGACCCTAGCGACCGCTGTTATACACACTCAATATCTCGAGTATTTACACCAAATTGGTCTCAATCGATGATTGCCAATCTAACACAAATTTTAGCATTTTAGGACTACTGTGAGTCTACCCCCAGTATATCAAGTTTATTCAAATTGGTTTCGAATCATAGTTATCATGACAACCGTTGCTAAGTCCAATAGGATCTCCATAGGCCCCCTATCAACCAGCGATGTTTACATTATATGACTATGATATCAAGATATATATATTCCACTGTACCGTCTCTGTTCGTTTTGAGTGACTATTGTCTCGACCAGTTATTAAAAGATATAGATATCGCACCCAAGTACATAGTTATAATACAATACTTTATGAGGGTGAAGACCTTCGGATACGTAAGGGGAAGGCATGGGCAGCATTTAGTAGTCTGTCCAGGATTTGGAAGTCCCATAGAATAAAACGGAACCTCAAGGTTCGATTATTTAGGGCAGCAGTAGTACCAGTACTCTTATATGGGAGTCAATAATGCTAGGCTCTAACTGCTGAGGATACCAAAATTTTGGATTGCACATTCACAAGAATATAATGATGCGATGATCCAAAGCGAGCTCACATAGTGGGCGTGCGAGCTGCGATGATCCAAAGCTAGCTCACATAGTGGGCGAGCGAGCTGTGATGATCCAAAGCGAGCTCACATAGTGGGCGAGCGAGCTGCGATGATCCAAAGCGAGCTGACATAGTGGGCGTGCGAGCTGCGATGATCCAAAGCTAGCTCACATAGTGGGCGAGCGAGCTGTGATGATCCAAAGCGAGCTCACATAGTGGGCGAGCGAGCTGCGATGATCCAAAGCGAGCTCACATAGTGGGCGAGCGAGCTGCGATGATCCAAAGCGAGCTCACATAGTGGGCGTGCGAGCTGCGATGATCCAAAGCGAGCTGACATAGTGGGCGTGCGAGCCGCTAGGTGGCGTGCAAGCAGTAGTCTTGAGGACGGGATATCAGCGGTTGTTCCCCCGAGGTCAATGACCCATTGGATCTTGCAACTGCTGACGTTTCCAGGTCCATTATCGGTAGGTTTGAGTACCGCGGTCGGGCAACCGATCTATTTGTGCGATGGTTGCGTGGTCTCATACCAACGTCGTGCACACACGCCAGTCGCTCCAATCTCTCAAACACCCGCCCCAAATATTCTTGCATCTAACGTTGTGTATTCATTCTCTTGTCCCTCTTGATAAGGGGGAATATGTTGGACACTATCTATGCTATCTACACTATTCAACACTTTTTGACGCATAAGATAGCACCAGGATGGGACTGCTAAAGATGGTAGTGAATAAGGCAAGCCTGTACACAACCACATCATGACACACTGTGGCGAGCCCAATACACTGACTGGCGTGAGCTATTTAAACATTTCAAAGTAATTGCACCCATTGTTGCCTGTTCTGCAAAAGCTTGAAATGTATTATATTCGCACGCGCCGTGCCATTATCAACAAGCATAAACGTGATTGACGCTAGTTTGCGGTGCTGCTTCCCTGTGGATAGTTACTGGACTACACTCTAAATGTTATTTCTTGGCTTGGCCTCCCGAGAATATCTTCCTTTATGAGGCGAAACCTACCGGTCAACTTACTGCCGTCAGCTGATCACTAATTGCATGCCACCATCTAGGTCCAGTTGCTTTTTGGTTTTTTACATACTTTGGTCCTTCCTTGGATACCTACCGGTAGGATTTTTACTCAACTTGCTCGATAATTATAATAAATAATATAATATCAATTCATATTAATGTTTCTTCATGTGTTCACTTCAATCTATTAGTATCATATTACTTTATAATATTATAATATGGTGGTATTGTATTCATATTGTTAGGGTGTAATCAAATTTTGATTGTTTCATTCATAAATGAAACAATAAAAATTAATATTTATAATTTAAATATTTTTTATAATATACTAATATAAATTACAAGCAAACGCAAGTAGACACAAATTATTAATGTATTAAGCGGAGTAGTACAGGCATCCTGTTTTTTTTTCTGTTTCAGCTAGAGCAAATTTTTATCAAGATTCCAAATTTGAAAAACGTTTAGCAAGATCTGTCTTATTTCTCGAGATAAGTCTGTCTGTCTGATTGACAGTCGGTTTGTCCGTCAGTATGTCTGTCCATCAATAAAAAGCAAACTATCCGTCTAAAAAATTCCCTATGGGTTTTCGTGGTCGGTGACTTCATTTCTTATGTCAATATTTAAATTTGACCTCGTCGTTTCTGTCTGTATGCCTGTCAGTCTATCTGTCAAAATATAACCGACAGACTGACTGCCAAACAGACAATTTGAAAGTCTTCAAATGTTAAAACTGACTCTCGAAATGAATTCTGCAACCGCGAAAACCACTCTAGTTATACTTTTAACTAGATTGTGTGCACTTTTCTTATATTTGACGGACAGATTGTCGGATAGTCAGAAAGACCGACAGACAGACATACAGACAAATAAGATTTCATTAAACTGATCACAGAAATGAAATCAGCGACCAGGAAAACCCCATAGCAAAAATCTTAGTATGGTTTTGTGCTTTCTTTTTGCTAGGTATATATTGACAGACATTATTTCATAATAACAGACAGTATTTGCGCGAGAAAGTTCAAATTTTATCTGGATTTTTCTCAAAATGAGTTTTTAGAATTTCTTTCGGTACATGTTTCTCAGCTGCCATTTGAGTTATAGACTTGAAAATATCTCACTAGGATCATTTTTTACCTTTAGAATAAAGTTAACCAATTAGTTTTTTATATTATGTACGCATAAGCACCGGATCGTGATTTTAATGTTTGTGACACTAATTATTTGGCTATTTTTTTAAAGTCAATTAGTCTATAAATTTATAGATTTAATTTATAATAATTTATAAATAATTTATAATAATTAATTATATAAATTAATTATAATAAATAATTTATAAATTTATATTTTTAGTCAATAAATATCTTCACTCAAAATTTGAAAGTTTTTCTTACAAAATGTTTTCATAATTTCAAAAAATTCTGAGAGGTTGTGTGGCAATGGACATTTTTGTGAAACATTTCACATAGAATTAAAAATTCGTGAGAAAATAAATCAAACTTTAGTGATATGTTCAAAAAATGTGTTTGTTTGACTATTCGCAAACACTGAAAAAACATAGACAAACTGACAGAGGGACTAATTTTCATTGACATATTTTCATTTGATAACATTGCTTCTATGGGCGGTTCAACCCTCCAAACCCCCCTGATTCACGCCTCACATATATCTGGTAGGAGGCGTGAACCAGAAAACTCGGCTCGGGAAAAAACTTATTTCTCATATAATACATGATTTTAGCACTTTAATATTTATCCCAATGTGGAATATATTGTTTTAGTTATTTGTGCAATTCAGCATGAAGCTACGATGTGGAACACAATAAATCAATATAATTTAATTTGGGTTCAACCCTCCTTATTCTCCCTACTTTCAATCGGAATGGTTAGAATCCCAGCCTTGACTCTGGCTGGTATCAAAAGCAAAAAAATATTATTATACATATTATGTGCTTTCTGCAGAGTCCGTACTTACTTCAAGCATCCTCGAGATAATTTGATATTTGTGTTTCACTCTCTGGCACCAGGTTTTTGTAATTGGAAAAAAAGAGTGGAGCGCTTGATTGAAATCGAGAATCAGCGAAAATCACAGGTCTCCCGAAATTAGTTCATAAAGAAAGATTTGCTAGATATAGACTGCCAACCACAAAGTAGAGAAGATGTCTGAAAAAAAAACACAATATGAGATTACACAAAGAAAAATAACTACCGCAGGAGGCCGCATGTTTGTTTTGTTATTTATTCTAAAACTCCCATAGAGGTTATGTGTGAAAAGAAGATGATTCTTGTTATATTTTATGAAGCGATTGCCTCCACAAGTCAATCACTCAGAGACAATTTGACCAATGAGACGTCCGACTTCTGCAAAATAATGGAAAAGTGTTTGTTGGATGCTGCAAACAAGAAAGAATGTGTACACTGTATTCTGTAGATGATGTACATGGGAAATTTGCAAATTTTCTACGATAATTAAACTTCACTGACGTCAGTTACATGGACGTTTGAACGCATCCAAATTTTCAGCAAGAAATATGCTTCACCAAGCCCCTGCCCATCTTACTACAGCTAAAAACCAACCAATCAAGTTGCTTCCATACCGCAGATTATGTCAAGTACCTTGGCATAAGCATTAAATGGAGTTTTTTTTTCAACAAAGCAACCATTTCAAAATCGGCATTTCAGTTATGGGGATGGGTGCTCCGTACTATTACCACAAGAAACAAGTTGCCATTAATGACACTTTTCACTAGCTTAATACGACCCTAAACTAGAGTATTGCTGCGGGTTGTGGAATCCAACTGCCTTATCCGACATACAGAAACTGGAACAAATTCAGAGTTCTTATACCAGACGAATAAATGATAGGTATGGTCTAATATTGTTAACATCTTGTAACACTTAAAATATATTCGATTCAAAGGCGCCGTGTAAGATACCTAATAATATATATCCGGAAAATATTAAATAACAAAGATCTTAACCTTACCGATCGATCACAAAATTTAAGCAACTTTTATATATTATTAGAATATTAATTAAAAATCAATAATATAACTGTAGGGTGTGAGAACCAGTTGTATGCAATAAAGAAGAATGGATTAAATAAAACTCAACTGACGTTCAATCACTTAAAAAATGTTTTCATATTTTATGAGCTCTCGATAATTCTCTTTTTCTTTTTCAAATATAGGCGATATTAAATTACATTTAGTTTCATTTAATTAAATATTTTATTCCAAAATTGTAACATTACTCAACGCCGTTAGTATTAACAGCGAGTTGTTATTTAGCACTTTACAACTTTAGAGGACATTACAGCATTGTATTGGCCTGTACATTTAGTATTGTATTTGGAGTTATTGTTTACGTGGTAACCCATGATGGCGTTAAGTAATGTCCACTAAGGGGACATTACTTAACGCCGTCATTGGATTCCACCTAAACAATAGGTGGAAATTTGCCAGACAGCCAGATAGGCCTACTGCATTACCTACCGGTAGTGGTATAGCTATTAATAACCAGTAGCTATATTATTAACATGGCTCCAAACGCCACTATAAATATAAGCCATCTTTTTTATAACATAATTGATGTCACTTTTACATTTATTTATACAGCAACTAATATAATTTGTGCAGTTTCTATCACTTATAATGTATATACAATCGTTTCGTAATGTTAAAATTTTGGAATAAAACTACATACATACTTGTTGCAAAGTTCTTTACAGTTTTCTGCCCTTCCAGCCAAAAAAAATCAAGAAAAAAAAAGGATAAAAGGATTTCATATTTTCAAAAAAAAAAATGAAAAAAAGGATAGGATGAAGTTCATAAAAAAAAGGAAAAAAGAAGGATCGGATACGGTTCAAAAAAATTGAAAAACTGAATAGATATTATCTTTACAAAAATAATAGTAAACATTATGTCTTTAGTGCTTTCTTGATTCTATTTCATTAACCTTACTATATATACTATGAAGAATCCCATTAAGAAACGTCACTGTTTTAAATGACAGGAAGATATCAAAGAAAGTTAAAAAATATAAACACAGAGGAAAGAGAACAACGGCAATGGTAATATAATTAATATTAATTATAGTTAATATATTAATATAATTATACTGATATTTTCACCTTTTTTGCCTAGTTATCAGAGATGGTCGAGCTCCGCCGATTGATGGTCATTGATAGAGGTTAACCAAACGCTTGAAAATAGAACTTTAGTTTGAAAGTGATATAAAACTTTGGTATGGATTTCCGGTCGTGGCTACATTTATATATATAACAAAAATGCTTTAAGATGCAATAAAAATACAACCATATCCAGGGGAAATGGATGTAAATAACAGCTGATTACAAGCAAAAACGAAACTGTAACCGTGTTATAGACATTCAATTATTGTTTTGGTTAGAATAGACTGCCACTGCAACCTGTTCCTTTCCCTAAATTGAAAATCATCATTGTTGATTCACCAAAGTGGGTTTTGCGTCAATCATAATAAATCACACGCTAAAATTGTAGCTGTGGAGAGAACTTTAATATACATATTTACTGAGACAGAGACAGCTTCTGTCTCAGAAATCAATATGTTAAAGTTCTCTCCAAAACTTGTGATTTTTGTCAAAAAAATATATAATCAAAATATAATCGGCATATGCTCGTCATTCTCTGTTATAACCTTGTAAATATCTGCAGCAAGCTGAAGTTTCAGATTATCTGCCAATGATTGCTGGGATCTAATAGTTTCCATTGAGTGTTTTATCTCAGTATTAGCGATTCCTGCCTGAGTCAGATCACCCTGGCTGATAGCATCAGTTAGCTTCACAGCTGCAGAATCATAAATGCATTGGGCAGCTGCTATATGCCCAACTACAGCAGTTAATCGTGTCTCCAGTCGTTTTATGTCGAGCTAAATGTCTGCAGGACGTTTGAGTTGGCTTTCCTCCTCCTCGGCTATCTTGCGCTTCCTGGTCGATTCAAGATCTCTCATTTGCTGCGCAGCCCTGTCTTCCTGCAGATCTAGGTTATATGTTGCATATGCTTTGCATGCAGCAGATAGCATTTCTGAGGTATATGATATATTGTGGGCACCACCCGCGATTGTTATGGCTTCTTTGCAATGGCGAGTGCCTATAATGGTACTTTTCTTTAGATTCAAACGTTGTTTGTTGACAATGAGGCTGTTTGTATTAAATCCCCTCTCCGGTCCATCATTGCCATGGGTGAAAGTTGCCATATTCAACATGAATCGTGCCAGGTACTGGTTTTTTTCACCACCAATCGGGTATGTTTTCTGCATGAACTCCGTCCAAAACATACTAATGTCTTCATTTGCGAGATTGATTTCATATTCCAACAGGTCTTGAAGACAGAATAAACTATACCCATGGTTAATTGTGTCTGCATCTGCCATTGAACCCCCACAAACTCTTATAAAGCGCACAGTGAGATACTTGAGCCATTTCTTTGCCACTGTAACTCTTCGACTACCAATTATGGGATGGATAACTTGGAGAGAACGGAATAGAATGTTTGATATAGGTAAGTGGCCATGAATATACTGCGCCATTGCTATAAGACCAGTTCGCAACTGCTTGATCAGAGGTTGAGTTAGATCAGAATGTTCGAGGGCGCATCCAAGTTGCAGACCAGTACTCCAGTTAGATGACAAATTGAAATCAACATCGAGGAGTTTCTTTCCTGTAAGTGGTAACCTCTCCGAGGACTGAAGTTTATCTGACAGGCAGAACACAGACAAAATCCTGTGGTACAGATCATTGCTCTCTGTATAGATGTAGTGCACCTGTGGAGTCGCTTTCTGAAACGTCAGAAGGAAGTATTTGAACAGTCCACAGAGATACACAATGGTGTCTAGACATGGTTGCGTCAATGGATTGGATAGTGTGGTATCAATTCTAATGAATCTTGCAGACTGAGAGAACTTCTTCAGGGATTGATCTTTGCTGTTTTTGCAGAACTTGAAATAATTAATTAGTGCTGGAAGCTGTTTCAGGAGTCGGGTGGCTACTGGACCAGTTGTTAGCCATCGTGAGTCTACATGGCGAAGAATGACATGTTGTTTGATGTCCTCCATAATCTCAGCTAGTTCAAAATCCCTGCGTCGAGCAGATAAGAGTTTAAAAATTGCATGGCAATCAGTAGCAATAGAGAACGCTATGTTGAAAATACATTTAATATTTACCAGAATGTCACTATTTTTCCCCATGCCTGCACACACACAGTACAGCAGTATGCTACCGGTTATAATCCAGCCTCCATAAATTATGAAGGCTGAACGCTTGCAAGGCCTTAGACAGTAGACAGTTAATAGAGTACACTATGTTCAAAATACATTTAATATTTACCAGAATGTCACTATTTTTGTGCATCCATGATAACAGGTTTTGTTTCTGTAATGTAAATTATACTAACGGTTGCATTCACAGTTAGACGGGCACCATTTGTGTTTCCAGAGAAACACATTATTTTATTTTATTTATCCAAAATGTTCAGTGACATATTGGTAAATGTAGAAATTAGAGCGCTCAGCTCTCACACTTATTTCACACTAGTAACTACTGTAATAAAACTGTAACCTGTTCTATTTATTATTGATTACTATAGATTATATAGTGAAATATCTACATGTTAACAATTATTAATTACCTGATTAGATACAACAGCACTAAATGTATTTCCATAGCTTACCGTATATAGACCATAGTATACTAAAACCTTTAATGACTAAACTTAATAAAATAGTACGCACCATTTATTACCTTCAGTTGATTATATAGTCACCAATCTCTAAAAGTTATGGGTCGCCCCTCCCTTCTCCTACATTTGTAATATCTCGTCTAGGTTGGCCTGTCTGGGTAGAGTTCCGAGCACGGCTGTCGCGTTGCCCCGGATGGTTGCTATTGATAGCCTCTGGAACAAGAAAGAGGTTGAGCTGTTGGTTCGCCTGTGGCTCGAGCAATCCTACGTCCAATCTCGTTTAAAATGGCTGTTCCCTCCTCTCCTATGGTCCCGAGGGTTTTAGTGGCTATGGTGGCGAAGATATAGTTGTGTTGGAGATCTGCATATTTGTTGCCCTTAGTGGTTTCGGCTAAGGCTGTAGCGGCACCAGCCCAAACTGATGTGTTGTGGAGGTGTGATGGTGCAAGGGTGTCCCTGCATGTGTAATCCCACACCAATGGTTTACCTGATGACCAGGGGGCTAGGGACATGCCGTCTGGTTTCCGCCTGGTCTGTATAAGAGCCAAAACAGATTTCGACCACATAGATCAGTAATAGCTATACTTTCATTATGGAGACTGATTGAAGGAATTAAGTCAAAGAATCTCCCTGCTGGCCTGATGACATTTGTGGACTTCAAGAAAGCATTCGATTCAATCCATAGAGATAAAATGCTGGAAATCCCAAGAGCTTATGGAATACCAGAGGTAATTGTGGATGTCATTGGATTATTATATTGTGACACGGAAGCTCATGTACTCTCACCAGATGGTGAAACTGAGTTCTTCTCAATAATGGCTGGCGTACTGCAAGGTGACCATTGGTGCCATTACTAATTGTAATTGTAGAATACAGACACAGACAAACAAGAACGGATAAGTAATAGATATCCGGCAACTACAGTCACAGACACCGACTTTGCGGATGACATCGCACTGTTCTCTAATATGCTAGCAGATGCACAGCTTCTGCTGAATAAAGTGGAGATGACTGCTAATGAGGTTGGATTACATATAAATTCTACCAAAAACCAAATTCATGAGTTAATGATAGAGAATAGCAAAAAAGACATAGAAGTTAGGAAAGCAAAGGCATGGGTAGCTCTATCAAAAATAGATACCATTAGGAAATCAGATCTCTCCAGGCACCTGAAGACTAAGTTCTTTCGAGCCACAGTGGAAAGTGTATTTTTATAGATTTTATAGATCTATTTTAGTGTACCTTTATTAGAGACCTGGACAATGACGAAATCACATGAACATCAAATTGATGGTTGCTACACAAGACTACTAAGGGCAGCCCTAAACATCAGCTGGAGACAACACATGACAAACGCCGAGCTTTATGGTACAATACCACCTGTATCAACCACCCTCCGTGAACGCAGATTAAGATTCATTGGGCACTGCTGGCGAAGTAAAGACGAGGTCATACCAGATCTACTTTTCTGGCAACCAACACATGGAAAGCGTACCCATGGGCGACTGGCTATAACATATACAGACCAGCTTGAAATGCATACTGAACTTGCGAGAAACATGGACAACTCTGGAGAATCGGGAAGCCTGGAAGGATCTCATTTCCACTGTCAGAGTTCGCTCGACCTAGAAGTAGTAGTAATATGGTTTAAATAATATAATATATATATATAAAATAAATATTATAATTTAATACAACAAATGTGGTTAATGGTCTACACCCACCGACAAGTAACAAAAAGAAAGGGAATTATCGCAGAGAGCTAGCTTTCTGCCTCTCCTAGAGGCCTTCCTTGGGCTTTATTAAAGTTAGATGTTAGAATAACCGTAATATAGTGCCATTTTCTGATGACACGGACCCCCCCCCCCCCCAGATTGTTATACAAATCATTATCATATTGCTTGAAATTTAAAACACAACTAGTTCCACTCACCGTCGTTGACCCCATGAAGCCGGAATTTTCAAATTTAGCCTTTAAATTTTTTTAATAAGCGTTTTAAAAAAGTGTCCTTTGCGAAATCGCACCCTCTGTGTCGTGGCCATTCTTCGCATTTGTCGTAACTTTTACATATCATTAAAAAGCTCGCGTTGCAAGGATTCTAAATATGTAACAATATCTGAATTCCTTTGAGAAACAGCTGAGATATAGGATTTCAAAGATTGCAAGAACGATCATTCGCCGCAGGCCATTTATTCTATTTAATAAATACACAAAATTCTAGAACGTGTTATTTATTTTAAGAGTTGGTTGGCAACAGCGGTAATCCTATCCACTATATCTATTGCATAGCTATTCATACTTAAACAAATTGTTCCAGATGGGTATTTATTAAATAGAATAAATGGCCTGCAGCGAACAATAATTCTTACAATATTTGAACGCCTATTTCTCCGCTGTTTCTCAACAAAATTCAGATATTGTTACACATTTCGAATCCCAGCAACGCAAGCTTTCTATTGATATGAAAAAATTACGACTAATGTGAAGAATGGCAATGATACGGGATGGTGCGATTTTGCAAGACACTTTTTTAAAACGCTTTTTAAAGAAATTTAAAGGCAAATTTGAAAATTCCGGCTTCGTGGGGTCAACGACGGTGAGTGGAACTAGTTGTGTTTCAAGCAAATTTCCAGCAATATGATAAAGATTTGTAGAAAAATCTGGGGGGGGGGGGGGGGGGGTCCGTGTCATCAGAAATGACACTATATTACGGGTCATGGTGTATAACATTATTATAATAACAATTAATAGCACTTAATTACATACAATTAAGCACACAATTAATAATAATGACATAATAAATTGTCATTACAGTCAATTGGATTCAAGAACAAGTATATATTTCTTAAAGGTCAGATCAGTCCATATAGGACAATACATATACAGTAGTACTTATTTTAAAGTACAATATGTATTATGGTAGATTCTGAACATGTGGCGACGTGATAATGTTGGATAGCATTACAGCTCTGGTTACAACTTGTCCATTAACCCTATTACCACTGGGGTGTTTTGACCATTAGCACCACTGGCACTGGGGGCGGGGGCGATTCGGCCCACCCACTATATTTTTGTAATCGTTCAATGAAATCCTACAGAATTTGGGCTGTTGGTGAAACAACTATAGATGAACATTACCAAACCTTAAAAAGTTAAAATTTCATAAGCAGGGAATCATAATTTTGATGAAAAAAATAAAAGTAGTCCCAGGACAAAATTACAAAATTTTTCGTTTTCTAAAAACTAATAGTGTGGCAGTGTTGTCTAGATTTAGTAGGTTTTTCAAGATGCTGAATCGAATGTGATTATATTCCATTTCCAAAAATTGAAGTGGATGCTATTTTTCGTGCATTTAAGAAGTGGGCGTGGCACTTCAAATTTTGACAAATTAAATATTCAGAAAATGCCCCTAATTTTTTATTTCAACGCATCTTTCTAGGTTTTCTGGCCCGCTGAATCGATTGAAAGTAATATAGAAACCTGAAGACTTAGTGGTTCGCCATTTGAGGTGCACCAAAATTAGGGCATGGCACTTCAAATTTTGAAAAATACGAGATTCGGAAAATAAACCAAAATTGAAATTTTAGCGCATTTATATAGGTTTTCTAGACCGCTGAATCGATTGAAAGTAATATAGAAGCCTGAAGACTTAGAGGTTAGCCATTTTTTGAAATCAAAACTTTCGTGTTTTTCCGAATAAAGTAATTTTGAAAATTTGAAGTACAACGCCCTAATTTTGGTGCACCGAAAATTACGTACACCAAGGATTTGAGGCTTCTATATTACTTTCAATCGATTCAGCGTTCCAGAAAACCTATAAAAATGCTTTGAAATCAAAACTTTAGTGTATTTTCCGAATGTCGTATTTTTCAAAATTGGAAGTGCCATGCCCTAATTTTGGTGCACCAAAAATGGCGAACCACTAAGTCTTCAGGCTTCTATATTACTTTCAATCGATCCAGCGCTCCAGAAAAACCTATAAAAATGCTTTGCAAATCAAAACTTTAGTGTATTTTCCGAATGTCGTATTTTTCAAAATTGGAAGTGCCATGCCCTAATTTTGGTGCACCAAAAATGGCGAACCACTAAGTCTTCAGGCTTCTATATTACTTTCAATCGATTCAGCGCTCCAGAAAACCTATAAAAATGCTTTGAAATCAAAACTTTAGTGTATTTTCCGAATGTCGTATTTTTCAAAATTGGAAGTGCCATGCCCTAATTTTGGTGCACCAAAAATGGCGAACAACTAAGTCTTCAGGCTTCTATATTACTTTCAATCGATCCAGCGCTCCAGAAAAACCTATAAAAATGCTTTGCAAATCAAAACTTTAGTGTATTTTCCGAATCTCGTATTTTTCAAAATTTGAAGTGCCACGCCCTAATTTTGGTGCACCAAAAATTGCTAACCACTAAGTCTTCAGGCTTCTATATTACTTTCAATCGATTCAGCGCTCCAGAAAACCTATAAAAATGCTTTGAAATCAAAACTTTAGTGTATTTTCCGAATGTCGTATTTTTCAAAATTGGAAGTGCCATGCCCTAATTTTGGTGCACCAAAAATGGCGAACCACAAGTCTTCAGGCTTCTATATTACTTTCAATCGATTCAGTGCTCCAGAAAACCAATAAAAATGCTTCGAAATCAAAACGTTAGTAAATTTTACGAATAAAGTAGTTTTGAAATTTTAGAGTGCCACGCCCTAATTTTGTTGCTCCAAAAATGACGTACCACTACACTTACATACTTGTATAGAGCATTAGAGTGATCCAAACCAATAAAAATAAATAAAAATAGCCCAAACATAAATAATTACTAAATCACGAATGACTTTGTAAAATTCGAAAATTTCAAAAAAGTTGGTGCTGGAGACCAAATTTTGAGGTGGCACCCACATCGAAAAGTAGAAATCCAATTGCAACGTCGTTTTTTGCAAAAGATGCGGCATTAAATTTGGCTAAATCTCAATAAAAATTGGGCCGGTACGTAATGTGGTTGCATAGTTACAGCAACTAAAAACTAGGAATGGGCCGATCCCCCCCCCCCCCCCCCACCAGTGGTAATAGGGTTAAAAAACAGATTAGTTTGATTTGTTTGATCTATTTGTAAATTAAGGAATCCGCACAAAAGCTGTAACATAAATTGCAACATAAAGATAATTTATTTTCTATCCCAAAGTAACACATTCATTTCTCTGATTGTGCTACAATAACGCACAACAATACATTTACAGTCTGTAATCATTCGGATATATGAAATGCAGACAAACAGACGCCGGGATGGATATGTTGTAAGAAATGTAGGAATAATTTGAAGTTGTTGTGCGAGGAGGTGTATAAATAATTCATAAGTACATGTCGCCCAGTCTCATCTCGAATTAATCCGATCTAATGCTATATGCTATTACACACACATGAAAGCTTTCGTATTCATTAAGTTAGCATTTGAGATTCACAATTCTTACAAACTTAAGATGTTTCAGTAGTCACGGTACATACATGGAGTTATTTTTTACAACTTTACATCGGTAATTTGTTCTCACTGTCTGCCTGACAAGTAAAACAATTAACTATAATACTATAATAATTGATTGAAATGTAGGCCTGTTTACTGTAGTGAAAAGCTTTACTCATATGTTATACTATACGCATCTCTGACACAGATAACCGAGGAGTGTGTGAGTGATGTTTTGAATATTGGCACCTAGGCCTATTTAATCATGGACAGCTCCAGATAAGCTGTAATACTATTACTTACTAATGGCATATCATGATGCCCCATTTATTTTGGATAAATTCCTTTGTCCTCTGCTCCTTTTCATGCATTGGAATCGCAATCATTTATTATTTTGTATAGAATATCCGGCTTCTGTGACCAGCTCTTTCTCTCAATTCGTAACGAGATTCGCAATTCGTTTACCTTTCTGGTTAAAAAAAACCAACTCTCTAACCTACTAATTTCCATCAATAGGTATATAAGAATCTCTGTAAGCTGCTCCATTCGCTGAGGGAGTCCAGAAATTACGAAATGTTTTTCCACATGCATGGTGATTTTCACTGTCTGTTTCTGTCTGTCTCACAGATTGAAGAAAGCCTTTAAACATCAAAACCTTTTTATACGGACAAAAAATCATCATTCAAATTTTCGTAATGTAAAAAAAGATGTAATTTTTGTATAGTAACAAAAAAGCAAATTTCTACAAGATGACGAAAAGAAATGAAAACGGACACAAAAAATCATTGCCTATAGAATTCACAATATAAACCTACATAGATTGAAAGGCCATTGCCGACATCTGAATTGAACATTCACTAACTGCGAAGTTCCTTCGGGTTTGCCTCCAATTTCTTCGTGTCTCACTCTCGTTCACCGATAACTTTAATTGGCTTTAACTTGGCAGGATACATGGTGGTACTACTAGGATCGGCATGCTGCATTGCAGCTGCATTATTAAGAATGCTGTGCCTGCTTATCGAAAAAATTGCACCGCCACAACTCCCTATCACCCATGACATTTGCTAGATCATCCGCATCTTCAAGGCCAGTGTCCTTTAAGATGCGTCTCAAGAAAGTCATGGGCTGTCTACCATGCTTATTCACTCCATGAGGCTGCCAAAGTACAAGATTATGCACTGGCTGGACCTCACGGCGAAAGCAATATCCTGCAAAGCGGAGGCGATTTTGTTCTAGTGTCAAGCTTGGGGGAACCAATGAGACACCTCCAATGTTATATAGTGTCTGGTTGGAGATGTGTGCATTGAACTTGACACAATGAACCCGGCGTAGCATTCTTGTGAATGTGCCGTACAGAGATTTGGTGTCCTCAGCAGTTAGAGCCCAGCATGGACTCCCATAGAGGAGTACTGGAACTACTGCTGCTCTAAATAACCGGACCTTAAGTTTCCGATTAATTCTCGGTGACTTCCAAATCCTGGAAAGCCTATTCAAGGCTGCCCATGCCTTTCCCTTACGTATTCGAAGGTCCTCACCTGACTTCCGAATCCATGATCCCAGGTAACAGAAGTCATCCACATGCTCAAGCATACCATCTTTTGAGCTTATGCTCATCCGATCAGAGACTTGCTGAGGACTTTCAAAGTTAACTGTCAAAATTTTGGTCTTTCTGGAGTTAATAAAAAGACCAACACTAGAAGCAGCATGTTCTAATGAGCTGAGGAGCCGTTGGGCTCCCTCTAATGATTTTGAGAGTACTCCTAAGTCATCAGCAAAGTCTAGATCAGTTAGGTACTTGGCAGGATTTCCTCGACTTCTGGAGCCAGTAGGTGGAGTTATCATTTCCTCGACTTCTGGAGCCAGTAGGTGGAGTTATCATCACCCCATCATCATTATGATGATCTAAGGACATGCGTAGAACATAGTCAACAACAATTATGAACAAGAATGGTGCAAGTGTGTCTCCCTGGAGGACGCCCTATAACACTTCAAATGGTTCTGTGTCACCGTCAACAGTAGACACAATTGTTGTCGAACCATCGTATACTGATCTGATTGCTGCAATACCATATAGGAATCCCATATAATGAAAGTATGCTGAACATACGTGAGCGAGAGACTGAATCAAAGGCCTTGAAGAAGTCAACAAAGATAACAGCCAGATGCCTGTCTTTCTTTTTTGATAACTCTTCAATTATTCTTCTAAGTGCCAAAATGGGATCCATGGTCCCACGACCTTTACGGAACCCATTCTGATTTCTACGGAGCAGTCTCTCAATGGGATCCCCGATGCGATTTAATATAATTCTATTGTATCGCTTTGCAGCAATCGAGATCAATGAGATTCCTCGAAAAGAACTATAGAGTGCTAGGTTGCCCTTCTTGGGAACTGGCACAAACTTATTTGTTTTCATTTCTTGTGGGACTCTTGTTGTACGGTACATGTCTACTATGATGGGATAGATGAGCTTTAAACACTCAGGTATTTTAAAGACCTCAGGGGAACACCATCTACTCCACTGGCATGATTGGCACGATTTGGTCTTACTTAACGTTTTGTTTAAGTTCAACTAATTATTTAATTAAATTACATTATATCGGGTTTATGAATAAATTAATTTATTATAGTAAATACTTACAAGTGTATTTCAAACTAAACACTATATTACCAAATAATCTATATAGCGCTTTTATTAATTCAACTATGAAACACTATTAATAAATGAATGGCACACTGAATAAACACTAATAAAGGCCACTGAAATGTTACACTTGAATGATATTAATGGATAATTTCTTTATAATTAACATTAAAGGGGAGTTAGGGAGAGGGGTACATCTCCCTGTCCAAATCCCTGACTCCCGCCCCGTCCCCAAACCCCAGACCCCTCCAGGGCCTCCTTCCACCGCGGAGGCACAGAGAGTTTGCCCTTAATAAGGCGAACTGCAGTCGCCTTCTCACAGCCCCCAGGACTGCTCCCAATACCCGCTGCCTCATCCCCGCCCTCCTCACCACCAGTGCGTCCGCGAGGTGGCGGATGAATTTCTCGCCCTCGGCGCCCCAGACTCCGTCGGTGGTGCACACGAGGGGGGTGAAGTTCATCCGCCTCGACTCACAGGGCTCCTGGTAGTGGGCCTTCTTCTCGCGTTCTTTCTGTGAGAGAAGGATCTCCACAGAGCGGTTTGAACGAACGTAGGAGGTGCAGGTGGCGTCGACACTAAACAGTGACTCTGCAATCTCGGCTAGGATTTTATCGAACTATGTACGTACGTATATATCCTTATTTAGCATCTCTGATCATCTAATCAATCCTTACTCTAGTCTTGAACTTGAATTTGAAACCATGTCCTTCATGGTCAATGCCAATTAAAGATTAAATATACATATAAAATAATTGGACGTGCGGTGGAAAGGTTAGCATCAACACCCATTTCCTTTCTTTCATTACATACTTCATGCTACACTATAACCTTGGGACATCTTATGGAGATTATTATTTGAGTCGCAGTACCGACAATGTGGAACACTTTACCTCTGCATTATATAATATAGAATATATTTTTTGCTTTGTTACCTCACTAAATGTTTAATCTGCTGGCCGGTAATCCAAGTATACTTGTTTTATACGAACATGGATTGGATTCTTAATTTAAATACCATATCATACGCCTATGATAGCTAATCCGGAAAGATTTTTGCAGAAAAAATTAATCTCAGCAAAATACACATGTAACTAATTGGACAGTTTCATATCCGGTATTTTTCCTCATTTCTTTCCCATTTCGGTACACTCCGATAGGTTTTGTTTTACACAACCAAATCTACAATGGGGTGTTGGGAAACGAATAAGAAACGAATTGTTGGTTTAATTAATAGACACAGCGTTGGTTCGCCTTGTAGATTCGATATATTTACATTCGCCCATTCTCCAGGAGGCAATCTTCCCCAGTTTGGGTTGTGTCCAAGCTTCACCCGAAAGAAATCTTCGCCCACTGATTTATCAATTAAAGTCAAAAACGGCTGTTTATATGGTTACAGTTTCATAATCATCTACATAATGTCTTAATTAACTTTCAATTATTTATAAATTTATAAAGTGAATTTGGGCTGCGTCGTACCTCTTCCCACGAGCAACCTCCGCCAAAATAAGTATTGATGCTTCATGATATTGTGTTTGCAGTTGGGTGAAACCTTCCCAAACAATATCAACATAAGGTCGTAATTATTTATGAGGCAAGGATTTTTCTTTGGTGAAAATTTTCTATGGGCCATTGTTTCTAATTCTGAAGGCGATTAAAACCTTGGCGTAGATTTATCGCGGGTTAAGTTTAAGTTTGTAGCTACCAAAATAATTTATCGAATTATCGATTTACTAGAACTACAAACTGTGCCGGGGTGCACATAAACTATTCATAAACATTGGAAGCTTTATATAAGAGGAGTTAGTGACGCATACAATGGTCTGCTCTCTAACCTTACTTAGCTCGAACTCTACTTCCAGAAAACATGTCGTAACTTCTTACTTGTTCCCCAGAGTCTTTACTTCCCCTGGGCATTTGCTTCCTTCATTAACTCTTGTATAATTATAAAATTAATTTTTTAACAGATTATATTTTCGATATTATCTTTTCATACTCTATTTATCATTTGTCACTAATTATCTTGCATTATGTGCACACTATGCCTGTCAGCTTAGCTTATTCACTTATTAACATTTTCGGGTTTACTAATATATTATTTATGTGCAATAATTTGTTGAGTGGATATACTCGGTGACATAGCAACGTCAATTTTTCGGACAGGATATGAATAATGAGATATAAATGAATCGAAGCGCGTTGCAAATTCATACAAATAACATTAGAAGCCGTCCTATTTCCACAACAATCTAATTGGAATCTGGAGTTTTAGCAAGTGACCTTATTTTTATATGAAATTAAATTTCCTTTATATTTAGAACCGGTTAAGTAATTCCTTGAGAGATGCGCAAGACCCGGAAGATAAGACTTCGGGAAGTTACTCGGGAAGGTAAAAGCTCGGGTATTATTGTCCTTTCGAGAAGGTAATTAATTACCTGGGAAGTTATCCGGGAATTAAATTAAATTTACAAAAGTGGCAGTAGTGCCAAAAGTTTTTTGTGAGTAACTATGGCACTATGGGTACTAAAGAAATTGGCATAATACAAACCAATAAATTTGTTGAGTACAATTTTAACTTTTTTAATGCTCAATTATTTTGAACATTCAGTTTAATGTTAAATTTTTTGAACTTTAATGTTCACTAATTGCTATATTTAATTTTGGTAACTAGAAGTGGCATACAATTTGTAAATAGTATCACATGTTTTATAACAAATTTTTGAGGATTAGAAATGTGATGGGTTGGGTTACATTCTCTAGGTGAGTAGATAATTTGCGAAACTCCTTTCGAAAATTCCTTTATAGTAAAAGCCAAATGATAAAACTCTTTATAATTGCAAAGTTCAGTTAGTTGATAGTCAGTGTGGCCTTACGTAAGTTTGCTTGCTCCAAATTTGGGTAAATTCCCACCAATAGTGAATATACCAAGAGGTACTCGCAAAAACTGTTCATTCTTTGTTTGTCACTTTTGTAACAATTTCTTTCGCTAAGCCGCTCCATAATACCTCATTTTAAATCTCAAAATTACATTATCAACTCCCCTATTGCCCTTTTAACGTACCCGACTTAAATCATTAATAGTCCCGTTGGAGGATCACACAGTTTTGAGGAAAAATAACAGAAAAGTTACCATCAAAATTTAACAATGTGATTTAGTTGAAACCGATGCCTAAATATTTTCAAAGCTGGCTGTGCATTCTGAATAATTATGTACAATAAATAACACAAGCTATGGGTGTAGCAGAGTTCATTAAATGTGGTGCATTAGTTTCCCATCTTCATAGTCTTGTCATGGCAATCAATGCCCGTGGATATTTTGTCAACATGTTACCACTATAATGCACCAAATATTTATTTTCCACGGGAAGATTGAGTGAGCCTTTGAAGTAAGGGAAGCTGTCAACCAGTAATACAAGTGGGTTCCGCTGTCCTGGTTGGTTAGAATTGAATCTGAATCAACCAATAATGGGTTTGTATTGTTTAGAAAGGAGTTATATAATTTGAAATACTGTTGTTTGTCCTTCAAAATATGATATTATTATACTATTTTTATGAGAAACTTTTAATGGCTTGTTTGTGATTACCGTGACTATTACCTATTCTATAACTATTAGTTTTTTAATTTATTTTTTTTTAAATTTTTTAGTTATTTAAAGTTGATCGCGAAAATGAAAAATAGTTTATGAAAAATTAAACACCAATAAAAATAATGCGGCAATAGGCACAACTATAACATCAAATTAGAAATTACAATGCATATATTTTCGAATATAGAAATTGCAATTAATATACTTGGTATCATTTCAGTAACTTAAATTTGCCAAACCTAGTGAGAAAAGTAGGCCTAATACATTCGCTCTCTTGTGATTCTTTCTTTTCTAACTTGGTATGGAAACTACTGAAACTACTAACTGTATTCCGGTACTGCTTTAGGAGTACTGGCAGACTGGAAGTTACATTTAATTACGATCCAGGGACATACAGTATTTTACAGTATTGTTTCACAGTATAAAACATTTCCAATCTAAATATGCTCCTTTATACAATAATTATAATTTAATAATAATAATTAATATATTTCCATAATAACAATTATATTTTAATACTAATTATTATATTTCTATAAAAATAATTATATTTAAATACTAATTATTATATTTCAATAAACATAATTATTTTTCAATAATAATTATTTTTCAATAATAATTATTATATTTCTAATTTTTATTATTTATAATAATAATTATATTTAACCATATACAAAATAATTGTATTTGTTTTATTTATTTTATTGTTTATGTTTTTGTTTTCTAATATTAAATTAAATTAATTATAACTCAGTACACTCATTTACGGCAATGAAATGTGATCCACGCAATAAGTGAAGCCATTACAAACTAATTGCCACTGCACAATGAACCAAGCGATGCAGAACAGTTCACGGCTATGCAGAACGGTTCGTTATCAGTAATGTAAATCCACAATTCACCTTTGCCGTGGGCCAGCACAGCTGATACTCAATAGTTTTGTATGCAGGGCGGTGCTGGTTGAGATCTACAATTAATTTTTATTTAATTTATCACAAAATTCTTAAAGTAGACAGCTGGCTGGGCCTATATCTGGCTGGGCCTATATCTGGCTGGGCCTATATCTGGCTGGGCCTATATCTGGCTGGGCCTATATCTGGCTGGGCCTATATCTGGCTGGGCCTATATCTGGCTGGGCTTATATCACGCACGGTGGTATTATTGATGCCACATAAATGTTATTATTCAAACACGTTAAGTAAAAAAACTTACCAGTAGCTAGGTATGCAAGCCGAATCTGTACAAATCTAGAAAGCATATATATAGCAAGCAAGCATATAGCAAGCAATCAGAATCAGCTTACGACAGTCAGCTGAAAGTAATTGCACGGTACCCATTACAGCATTGTTGTAAAAGTTGAGAATGTTTGTAAAAGTTGATAATGTTTTGTATACGCTCTCACAGGCCAGTCCTCAGCAAGAAGAAACGCGTTTGGCGCTAGTTTGCTTCGCTGCATCCCAGTAGTTATGTACATCATTTAATTCCCATTTCTTTCTCCTTTTATGATTTATCCGATCAGCTGATGCTTTTCCCCTCAGGTGACTGTCGCGTCGGTCAGCATGCAACGTTTAACAATATTTTTGCCTGCACTGTAAAATTCCCTGAATAACACCATGACCCTATGGCAGCTTCCTCAAATTCCCCAAACATATGTGCCCCCTCTGGATAAGTGGAATTTGTGACAATTCTTAAAAATGGTGATATCACTCATGCGCAGTCAAAAAACGGTAGGCCATTATCAAAAAAAGCCACAAACAATGAGAATATCAGAAGATCGCAGTCGTAAAAGTAATTCTGTCAAGTTTCTGAACAGTCAAACATATGGGGGCAACACTCAAAATATCCGGACAAGAATCAAATCATGAATTTAGTATTCTGCCATGCTGAGACTTGTGGGGATATGTAGAGCCGATTACTTTTTGGACTGCGATCTATAGTTATTCACATTGGTTGTGACAATTATTGACAGCATTCTAGGAACCAGATGGTTGGTTACAAGCACCCAGGGTTGGCTGACGTAATAAACCTAAAGTGTCTCACATTAATTAAATATTGGAAAAATGTCACTTGTGTTGTACTTTAGTTTATTATTAACTAAACAGCAAACTATTAAATTATTTTAAGCAATGTAACTGCAGTCTAGTAGACCAATTATCCAATTATCCAATATTCCGTTATTCTTCTTCAAATATACTATTTATTGAACATTAACATTGGACAGTAATGAAAGTGTATTCATTAGAATTTAGTAAATCATTGTGGAGCAATAAGAATTTATTGACGTTTAATTTTACCCAAAAAATAAATATACTTAAGTAAATATTAAAAAAACAAGCACTTTTTTTCTAAGTACGGAAAAATTTGACGGGATGCACAATTTTTTCATAAATTTTCGTTCAAAAAATTCAATTTATTGGAACTGCAGCATATGTGTGCAACTATTGTAATTGAATATTAATAATGATTCGCTAGGCAGATGTAGGGAGTGGTGACCCAGGTCTTCGGGCTGACCTGAGAGTAAGGGGCGTGTGGTGGCCACAGACTGAGGCGTTGTTTGATTTCAAGGTTAAGAACCTGGACGGCCAGTCATACCGTGGACGCAGAATTTCTTCAGTGCTAGCAGAAGCATTAGCTGCCAAATCCCGCAAGTACCAGCGCGCTTGTGCGGAGAGGAGAGCCACCTTCACTCCCATGGTTTACTCTGTCGATGGCATATGTGGAAGGGAAGCAAGTCGCTTTATGAAAACCATGAAAAACTTGCAGGAAAGTGGGGAAAGGGTTACGGAGATGTTTTGGGCTGGGTGAGGGCTAGGATAATGTTATGGGCTGGGTGAGGGCTAGGATAATGTTATGGGCTGGGTGAGGGCTAGGATAATGTTATGGGCTGGGTGAGGGCTAGGATAATGTTATGGGCTGGGTGAGGGCTAGGATAATGTTATGGGCTGGGTGAGGGCTAGGATAATGTTATGGGCTGGGTGAGGGCTAGGATAATGTTATGGGCTGGGTGAGGGCTAGGATAATGTTATGGGCTGGGTGAGGGCTAGGATAATGTTATGGGCTGGGTGAGGGCTAGGATAATGTTATGGGCTGGGTGAGGGCTAGGATAATGTTATGGGCTGGGTGAGGGCTAGGATAATGTTATGGGCTGGGTGAGGGCTAGGATAATGTTATGGGCTGGGTGAGGGCTAGGATAATGTTATGGGCTGGGTGAGGGCTAGGATAATGTTATGGGCTGGGTGAGGGCTAGGATAATGTTATGGGCTGGGTGAGGGCTAGGATAATGTTATGGGCTGGGTGAGGGCTAGGATAATGTTATGGGCTGGGTGAGGGCTAGGATAATGTTCGCAATAGTCAGAGCGAGTGGGCATTGTATTCGGGGTTCACGTTTCAAATGGCGAAGTGGTTTGGGGTTTGAAGACGCTGTGGGTTTGGGGTTTGAAGACGCTGTGGGTTTGGGGTTTGAAGACGCTGTGGGTTTGGGGTTTGAAGACGCTGTGGGTTTGGGGTTTGAAGACGCTGTGGGTTTGGGGTTTGAAGACGCTGTGGGTTTGGGGTTTGAAGACGCTGTGGGTTTGGGCTTATCAATGAAATGAGGGGAGCCACACAGGAGGGGTCTAGGGTTTTCCTATTTTACAATTGAATTACATGATTCGTTTTACTGGTTAATTTAATGAGTTATTTTTGCCGTCATTTAAAATCATTATGGTGAACAATTTTCTGAAGTCATTCTCTTAGACACGTCTTTGAAATGCATTTCTTTAGTATTATTGTATTTATTGTTTAATTAACGATTTCAAGAAGGGATGTGAGTGAGGGAGATTATTTGACATCTAAATGTTTACTAAACTCATAGAAAATTTACAGTAAATATTACAGAGCAGGTAATACTTCCTGTTTGGTAATGCGATTTGTGTGTTATTGTAGATTTGGTTGATTTATGAAGTATTAAGTGTGTGAGATTCTTTGAAATTGAAGTACTCCCTGTAGTGTGCATAATGCATATGCCTAAACTGAAATCAATCACTCACTGCACACTGTCAACGAAATTATTAACTTCCTTACATTATTGTTGACTGGCCTTTGGCCTATATACTATTGAACGGTTAGCCTGTTTCAAATCACCAACCCTCTTTCGTCAGCTCAGGATGTTCCCAGAGGTATTAACCCAATACAGAGAGTGTGACTGTGGTGATGGTTTGGTATGGATTAGGTTATATCCCATTTGTTTCAGACAGCTTCGAGGCTCCAGGAGTGCACTAACCTTTATCCTTTCACCATCACTGTAATGTATTTTAAGAAACTTACATATGCGGAGTAATAGGAAGGCATTGCACATGCACTCAGTTTTTTAGTTCGAATGGAATCGGCATTATCAGGCTATCTGTACGCCTTTGTCAAATTTGTTGAAATTATGAAAGTTTCTTGTTTTGTTTTGAAAATTTTACATATAATAATTAACTCAGAAATCATATCCAAAGTTTAAGAATTTTCCCACTTTTACACTATAATACAATTTGGATCGTACTAAAAACAGTATAAGAACGTAAAATAGAAAATACGTTTTATAGGGAAAAAGAATCAGAATCGGTTTACCTGCCGTTCGAAATATTGTTCTCTCATTTGTGTTTGATACAGCGTGATATAAGGTTAAACGAATGGCTTCATGCCATAGCACACTTTTATATGTGCAAATATTTTAATTGTGTTTTTCATATTATAATAAGTTAATAATTTTAGTTTATTAAGCTTAAGCTATTAATTTGTTAAGTATATACAAAAATGTCACGATATATTTCAACCACCTAAGGCCCCACCTCAGGAAACTTTAAGAATGGAACAGAAATAATTAAATTCCGGTAATCTGCGCTTGGTCAAATCTCGTAATGCTCCCCATTTCCACTGAATACGCTCGCTGCTAATTCTGTTGCCCTAACGCCAGCCCGTTTATATAGAAAATTGTTATGAATGTATAGAATTATACAAACCGTAGATGAAATTTTCATCGACTTTTCAGGCCATTAACAAGGTAGTATAGAATCCAAAAAATGTGGTTCGGGTGTTGTTCCTTTTGTTTTTTATGCTATATTGACTCTATAATGATATGGTGAACTGAATCAACCATTATTATTCATATGATTATAAGTTATATGCGAGATTTTATTAATTTATGTATTTAAAATTATAACAATATCGATATATATATATATATACATATATACAGTATATAAAAAACTGGTCATTATAACTGTCATGGTTTCTACAACCAATTTAGTCACGGTCTTATTGGACCCGACTTGGATATAACCGAATAATAATATAATAATAATAGAATAATATAATGATATAAATAAAATTAAAGAAATGGAGATAAGATGTGATAGTATAAAGTCAACTTTATTTTATAATTTATATGTGTGAAAGTAAATTGTTCATTAGTGTGGGAATTCATTGCCATGTGATATGTAATATTTACTGAAATTACATTACCTATTGGCATGGATAACACTGATGGAACTACATTTTGTAAACCATACACGAGAACCAATTATTCATAGAGTATAACCAAACTAGAAAATTGCAGTAGACATATATATTTCTGTTTCTTGCGCACATGTCTGGCAGCTGAACCGACATACTTCTCCAGAACACACAAGTCTTTCAACCACACATGTCATGCGGGCACAGATAACCTACTTAAATAAATATATATAAAGAGGCGGGCTCAGTTTACAGGCAAGCACACTTGTCCCATTACCACCACCACACCAGATTGCTAGACTCTTATGTCTTTAATCAAGTTATGTTTTCTGAAATGTCAAAATGAGGCAGAGACTTACTGACAGAATAGATTTTGGAAGGTCTCAATGAAACTGTTGGCTTTAACACAGCATAATAATTGGTGAACATTGGAACTGTACGTCAAGACAGATAATAATATAAGTTATGTGACTATTAAAAGTACATGACTTCAATTAAACACTCACGCAATCAAACATTGTGTATCGATGTAAATGAAATTCGTCAATTATTTCGCTGACATTGGGCAAATTATAAAGTATCATACAGGTTTATTTTTAGATATTAATGTTAAAATTGCAAATGAATTACATAATTTCAAACTAAGTCCATATGTACTGACTGACTAACTTAAATATAACTTCAATAACTTTATCTCAGCTTTCATCATTGTTAGCTTTTTCAAATTTCATCACAATTATGAAGGGGTTCTAGGAATATATACAGGGGTATTTTTGTAGTGCTTGTTTATGTCTGTTTGCGTACATAATTAAAAGTTCAGGAAAAAGATGGAAAATACACAATGAACATGAAGAGTTATAGTAAGAGTAATTAGTCAGTCTGCACATCTAAAAAATGAAACGAAACGAAACCAACCGATTCGTGCAACACATAGATAGATTATGGCAAGTGATTTCTACTATACTACTACTAGGTCGAGCGAGCTCGGACAGTGGAAATGAGATTCCAGGCTTCCTGATTCTCCATAGTTGTCGCAATTTCGTTTCTCTCAAGTCCAGTATCCTACTGACATGAAACTAACATGACATATTTAGACCAACTTGAAGGGATACTGCACTTGAGAGAAACGAAGTGATTTCAATGCACCATAATTATACAAAATTTACCTAATGGAACAAATATAAGTTTCAAAGTCTATAATAAATTAGAAGACCGCTATTTGAAAAATACAACAAGCATATACGTACAGTTTTATAAATGCTTGTATAATGCTTGATTTTGCTATTTCTATTGATGATGCTTTTGATTCTATTTTTTTGCATATGATTAATGATTCTTCAAATCTGTTAGCTTGCGTTGTTTTTGTTTTGTGTAGTAAATGTAGGTAGCTACCGGTAGTGCATTGTATGGTAGCTATTTGTTGTAGTTTATTTATTAGAAACGTTAACTAAATAAATGCACTGCACTAATTAATATACAGATTAGAGCTGATGAAATCAATCTAAACGTAATTGCATTATAAAGGCCTGTTTACACGTTGCAACTTTTAGAACAACTTTCTCGGCAACTTGTAGAGCAACCCAGGTTGCCGATCAAGTTGCTCCGTGTAAACACGTAAAAAAGTTGCCGTAAAAGTTGCTCAACTTTTACAGCAACTTGAAGGAATTTGGGTTGGCGAATTAAATAAAGCGGGATAATCAAATCAAATTATCAAAAATTAGCTAGTAGATAAAATTACCCACTATTTTACAGTCAAACTAGCCAAATTGCTGTAAAAGTTGCCGGCCAAGTTGCTGGTAAAGTTGCCACGTGTAAACAGCGATTAAATTAAGTTGCTCCAAAAAAAGTTTCTAGTTGCCGAGAAAGTTGGTCTAAAAGTGGCCACGTGTAAACAGGCCATTAGGGCTACTTTGCAGTCTACACGGGATAGGCATACCATCCGTTACCGAATAACCCGATGGTTGGTGTGGGTGGCATTTCCAATTGGGTGGCATTTCCAATGACGAGGGCAGCATTGCCGCTCAGAATTGATATTTCCATCCAGGCTATTTATGTAGTTTGTTTTAGTTTAGTGTATTACTGAAATGTATATAGTTGTGAAATGTTTCCTTAAATTAATTGTTCTAGAGTATACCTAGCTTTCTTACTAGGAATCCTAGATCAATTTAATTTAACTAGAAGATTGCTTAGCAATTTAAGTGCGTAAATGCAGAATGTACCGCATTCTAGAAGTAAGTGGAGCATTTTAAGAAAAATTATTTTTTATCACTTTAAAAATAACTTGCTACCTTAAGCTCTAGCTACATATTAAAATCAACACAAGGTGGCTGGTTGCGAGAAAAGGGACCTCGGGACCACATGGTCGATTTTGTGTTTTTAGGCCTATTAGATGCGGAATTTTCTGGGCTTTCCGAATATCGAACTAGCTTTTTCATATCGTTTTTCGTTAAAAAGTTATGAGTGTTTAAACAAAAAATAAAAAACGCAGTTCCCTTTTCTCGCAACCAATGGTAATTTTATGATGTTGTCCCTTTCTGGCACCCATCTCAGGTATTTGGCCGTTTATTTCGTGTCCTTTGGGGCACGAAAAAAATCGTAGTGCAAATATGATAATGAAAAATGACCACAAAATTAAATTGATTTTATGAACATATGGTTTTTTTGAAAGCTGATCACGAATTAAAATAATTTTTTCGATATGTGTCAATGTGCGGCACGAAAAATACAAGTAGCAAAAGTTTGATAACCAAAAATCATTACCACATCAACCTAAATTTTAGACATTATGGGTTTTCTGGGACACTGATCACGAATATGACACTCAAAAATATCGTATTATCCAACCAAATTCGCTTTTTTCAATTTGAAATGTTTGCTACTTGTAATTTTCGTCCCACCAGACAAGCACCAAAATTGACAGTTGCGTTACCACGAATGATTTGTAACGTGTTGTATCGTGATCAGCTACCTTGAAAACCAGTATAGCTTCTGAATTACCAAACCAAAGGCATATTTTGACAGTTTATAAGTTTGTACTACTTGTAATTTTCGTTCTGGGGCACTAGAATAGCACCAAAATTGGGTTTGCATTACCAGAAATATTTAAAACTAGTTTCATCGTAATCAGCGCCCTCGAAAACACGTGCGTTCAGAATTATCAAACCAAACACAAATGTTTTTATTTTGACACTTTTTTACTTGTACTTTTCATACTGGGGGACCAAAATAGCACAAAAAATGATGGTTGCTTTTCCAAAAAATATTTTTAACAAGTTTTTCGTGATCAGCGACCTAGAAAACCCTATTATTTAATAGGTTCGGCCACTCTGCTTCAGTTTCCATAATAAATTCTAAATTATTAGTGTATTAACTTGTTTGTACAATAACTAACCAAATAGGCTACAGATATTCTACGATAATCTAAAAAACAAGTGTGTACAGTACTTAGTACTATTATTAAAATAATACAGTTTGAATTTCGCTCTCATAAAACCCAATAACGACCAATAAACCAATGCAAACACCCCAATAACGACCAATAAACCAATGCAAACACCCCAATAAAGACCAATAAACCAATGAAAACAGTCGATTTTAACCCTATTAGTACCGGGCTATAAAATGCTGTACAAATACCGGGAGGGGGTCATATTGACCCCCCCCTCTAAAATCTACAAATATTTACGAAAACGTCTGATTTTTTGTTTGTACGTAGGTATCACTTGTCTGGATCCGACCGAAAAAAAAAATTTTCGAAAAAATGTACTGGGGTGGTTATATTGCAGCACCAAAATTACAAGTAGTTCACAATTTTCACAAAATTTGAAAGTTACATTTTCGGCTAATTATTTTTCAATACAGGTTTTCTGGGGTGCAAAATACATTGGAAAATATTTAAAAATGATATGATTACTATAAATGGCCGTTTAGTCCTCTCTGCGTAGGAAAAAAATGAAAAAAACAAGTAACCAGCACTTTTCAGGTAGAACACAAAATTTTTAATTCACTTATACGATGCTATAAATTCACATTTTCAGGTTTTCGAGGGCGATGATTCTAATGGAATACATTTCTAATATGCCAGATCATTGATACTTGCATTTTTCGGCGTAATTTGGCAAATTTTGGTGCTAGCACCAAATTTCGTACCCATCACCAAAAAGTACAAGTTTGCGATGTCCAGTGCTGTTTTTATGGATTCCATCGGATTCAGGACCCTCATAAACCCGTATAACGCAAGAAACAAGGTGATACTATCTACTGATAAATTTGCATATTTTCCAAAATTTGGTGCTGGCACAACAATTTTCACCCACTGGCGAAAAATACCAGTTTGAGAACTATTATGAAATTTTTACTGATTCCATTGAATTCAGAACCATCACAAACCCGTATAACGCAAGAAACAAGGTGACACAATCAATTGATATATTTGATGGTTTTCAAAATTTGGTGCTAGCACCACATTTTGCACCCACATCCGAAAAATACAAGTTTGAGATGTCTAGTTCGATAATTATTTATTCCATTGAATTCAGAACAGCCATAAACCTCTAAAACACAAGAAATAAATTGTCACAAGCAATTTTATCTATCGAATTAATTTTCAAAATTTCGTGCTAGCACCAAAATTTGCACACAGCACCAAAAAATACAAGTTTGATACGCTTGGTGCAACTCGTATATATTTCATCGAATCCAGAACCCCAAAAAACCCCAATTGCGTAAAAAACAAGTTTCAAACAATCAATTTACAAAATTGACATAATTCAAAATTTGGTGCTGGCACCAAAATTTGGCACCCACCGAAAAAAACAAGTTTGAAATTTCTAAATCAATTTATATGAATTCCATCAAATTTCTAACACCAAAAAACCGGTGTAAATCAAAAATAGAGATGTTACAATTCATATTTAATGAAATGTAATTTTCAAAAAACGTCTCAAAAAAAGTGCCAAAAGTAGGGTTAAAAAATGGTGCTATAACTCGAAAAGTACCCAATATTTTTGAAAACGGTTTTCACTACTAGGAAGACAATAGATTTTTAGGAAAAGTGATAGAATTTCAGATTCCCAACTGCGTTTGTATCAGAATTATAATAAAAAAACCACGGGGGGGGGGGGTCATATTGACCCCCCCCCGGGTTTAATAGGGTTAAGAGCCAAACTATAAACACGTTTTTCTCAGAATGAACATTTTTTCCCCAGGTCCCTTTTCTCGCAACCAGCCACTATAGAAAATTTGAAGAACCATGAAACATGTGGGAAAAAATTTGAACCAAAAACATCAGAGAAACCCCCAACTTTTTAGCATTGTTCATATTATTGGTAAACAGTGGTAAAACATTAGCTACCCTCAATTAGACTGATTCCACACCCACAATTTAAAACAACTAATTAATTATCTACAATTTGAGACCCCTCTAACATGTGGGCGAAGAAAAATTGAAATAAAAGCTAATCTATATAATCTAAATAAATAAACTAAATCTAATAATATCTAATCTATATATATATATATATAAATAAATATCATGTGTCTGTCTGTTTGTTTGTTTGTCTGTCCAAGCTATACATTTCTACACACAAGCACCTATCAGAGCTCGCGAAACATCGAACGAAAGCTCTCGTCACGAACACGTGCACTGTCGCTATCTCGAGTCTTATAAGTGTTTGTTTGCGTGAAAGCAAATTTCGTGAATCTGGTACTGGTAGTGCAGTAGGCCTAGCAGTTCATTCTGTCACTCTAGACGTTGGGTCTCGACTATTTTGCTACTTTTCATGCGCATCTACATGGTGCAGACTGCCCCGAGCACATGGGGTGATGTGAAACGTCGTTATATCGAGGCTAATTTTATACATCATTTATGCGTGAATGCGTATTTGTGGTCAAATTGGGCTATTATTCCATAACCATTTTCAGCCAAATTTGTCAACCAGCAGGAAACTCTATAACAGCGGTTGCACCAACAGACTCAATCTGTTCTAAATTATACTTTGCAGATATGTTCCTGACCATAGACTTTGTGTTTGGGAGGACACTGATCAATCTGCAGTTCTCCAGTCTACCGCTAGAAACAGAATGTCAGACACTGAAAACCTTTTCCCATTTCGTTATTATTAATGCTTTTTAGCTGATACGTGGCAGAGGTCTATGTGACGGGATCCAACGGAGTTGGCAGTTTGGAACCTGACCGGTGTGTGTGTGTTTGGTATTATACGTGTCGCCGCGTCCTTATGCTGCTGAAAGGCTGTGGTGTCTGGATATAATATAATAGGCCTGAGGCCATTGGAATAATTCAGTTTTAGTCTTAGTTGTTTTAATCACAGAACATAATAATAGCACAGTCAGAATATAATAGCACGGTAATGATGACGGTTGAAAACCGTTCCGGTCTCACAACTCTACAGATTACCAACTGAATCATAATCCACAAGTACAACTGTTATATATTATTAACACACATTAATCACAGCTACTGTATTGAGTGGCCTGGCCAGTAGATGCGTTCCAATCACCTGTTTTCCCCTCCCATCATTGGCTAATCCGATTAATTACCATCATGCCACTCCCTGTTGCCACTATCCCCATATGCTAGCCTTGCTAGCCCCTTTGTCCCTCTGAGAAGGTTTATGACCTCTCAACTTTCTTTGTGGCTGGCGATGTGTATCGCCTAAATTGGTTGTTAGGTGACATTATTATTGGTATTGTTACCTTCCCAATTATAATTGGTAAAATGCCACTTCGCCCCATTTTCTGCTGGGTAGTGCAAGGAATTGAATCCGCTTACACTCCCCCCCCATGCTATCATCCGGGTGAGAAGATAGCATCAACCTTCAGTGCTCTTCAATTCTGCTGGAATCCAATCTAATATTGGATGTGGGTGGAATTTTCTTCTCGGGGTCAGCTTTCCAGGCCGGCCCTCCATGGGTCTGCTTTCATTACCCATCCTTGGGACAGCTGTGAGCTAAGCTGTACCAAGGTATCTGGTGTCTCTATTTTAGACGATTGCCCGCACTCCTCACACAATTTTATCTCTCGGACTTTGTTGTCCTTTCCTCTTTCGCTAGTCCCTTAGGACTCATCCCCCTCCATGCTCGCTCCCCACACTTGAATCTCGCACCCTTTTACTTCCCCATCACTAACACCTCCTCCCATACTCAACCCGTTTTCGGTGTCACTCTCCTCACACTCTTATCGCGTCTCACGCATGTGTACATCATGTCAGTAAGATCCATCATTGTTCTGTCCTCTTGTTTCAGTCAATTAGTCCCCAGTCCCAGTAGCTAATTGGAAAATGTTATATCTGACTATGATACGTATATATTGATTATATATTTATTGTATATATAAATGTATTGCACTTAGTTAAATTGCACTTAGGAGTTGTTTGTACTAGTCTGTCCATGTGGTGCCTTCCAGGCACATTGATATCACCTGTCCTAGAGTTCTACATCGCTCCTCCCGCATCCTCCGGGAACCATCTAAGTTCCTTGCCCCTATCGTCGTCCTGTCTGGGTCGCTTCCTGCCTTCCTGTTTACCCTTGAGGCTACTCATCCTAGCTGACACCGTCTTACCAAGCCACGTTGTTGGCTCTTTAACTCACAATATCGCTTCGCAGTTGGTCCCACTGAGTGTCCCTTCTGTCTCCCTCTGGTAGCGTCGCACAAGATCATCTTCATCGCACGCGGCATGTGTTCCACCAGAAAGTCCCTGAATTCGATCCTATTTTCTGTTGACCATCTGTCCAGATATCTTTGGGTGTTGATGACCCCTCCTTATGATGCCACTGTCGCTACCTCCTGATACGTGAATGGTAGTCTCCTCTTGGTGATCTGCTGGTGGGCTTCTATATTAATGTTGAAGAAGCCCCACCGGAACTCCTGGGCCTTCATCCTTTGTCGTTTCATGACTCCGACGTCAGCCCATTCCTCGAAAATGCGGAATTTCTCCTCATCATCCATCCAGTCGCACTGGCGCTCAAAGTGCCCTCTAAACTTGCACTTCGAATACCTGTTGTGCAACCATGGGCGCGCGCCCATCCTGTGTGTAGACTCGCGGCAGTAAAGACACGCCATCCACTTTTGGTAACGGTATAGACATTTCTTTTGCTGATGGGTTAATCTCCCACAGTAATCGCAACTGTGTATCATTGTCTCTCACCCCAAGTCATCCTTGGCTCCATGTGGCCTCCTGGGTCTGTGGACCCGCTGGTAGGTAAACATCTGGACATTGTCTTCCCTACCCATTTCGATGTCCTCTTCCACCCTCGGCATCGTTTATCCAAACACTACCCGTGGTGCCATCCCCGGTTGCTCTCCCAGTCGGATCGTACTTGCCGCGAAGTCCATTGTCGGCTCCCTGTGCTCCCAGGACCGCTTACCGGGTTTGTCCCAGAAGGCTCTCGCCCCACTGGCCGTCACCACTCTCCCGTACACACAGTCCATGTCCGAGTGGCCAATCCTTGCTATCGGTGGTATCGCCCCGAACTCATCCTCCTCTTCTTCCCCTGCCGTGGGCGCAATCCTCTCTATCAGCAGCATCACCCCGAACTCGTCCTCCTCCTCTTCCCCTGCTGGGAGTGGATCCAAACCCGGGATCCCAGATAATCCACTGTGTCCCTTTCCACCCTGGTATCCGCGATGACCTTCTACCCTTCTAACTCCCTCGGTCTTTTCCTTCCGATGTTGCCCTCAGAGCCTGCAGGCATGGGCATTCTTTGTAGCCCCGATGTAGACTGTGTCGGTGTCTCTTCCATCCAACCCAGTTCGTCCCCCAACCGTAACTCACCCAAGGTCTCCGATCCCCACCTCAGCTCGTCCAAATCCTGGGCTTCGAACTCATACTCCTTTCCACTTATATCTGCCTCTCTGCCCGCTGCCTCCCTTCTCTCTCTCCTGGCGACCTCCTCTAGTCTCCTCTCCTCAACCCTATCCGCCTCCTGTTTCTTCCATTGCATGTACAGTGTATCTACCTCTCTGTCCACCAGGTGTCGGGTATTGTAATATACCGACTCGCCCTTCAGCCCCGGGTGGTCTACAAGACCTTCTAGGGCCACCTTAAAGGCTCTCCTGTGATTCAGAGGTGATCCCGATAGTAGAAACGCCATCGGCTCCCTCCCGATAGTCACCGCAATGAATAGGTTTAGTAAACCTATAATTATCCAGTCCTCTTGTAGGATATATATCTTCTGATATATCTTCATCGCTCCCTTCTGGAAGTGATATAGCTCCTCCTTCCCTGGTCTCGCTCCCCACTTGAGTGAGTTCGCAAGTTCCGCTCCGTATTCCTCCCGGAACTTGTTCCAGTCCATCGGCTTGTGGCAGACGAGTCCCATCAGTTGGCCCATCGCCACGGATCCGCAATGTCCCGTGTTGTCCACCAATCCCAATCCTTCTGGTTTCGTCATAGCCATGTAGACTACCTGCCTGTCCGGAAGATTGGGGGTGTCTGGTCCAATAATTCTGTCTGCGTCGTCGTGTATCGCCGATCCCACCTTGACCATAGTCTTCTGTCTTACTACCTCCTGCACTGCGTTTGGCAACCGGTTCAACTTCGGCCCGCTCTTCTTTCCATAGGTCCCTAGGTCGAATAGAAAGATATCTCCATTTGGCGCTACTAAGTGCAGCAATATAGCCTTATATATGCCTTATAGCTGATGCGTGGCAGAGGTCTACTACACCATAGGCTGTGTGTTTGCAGAGGACGCTGACCAATCTGGAATTCCCCAGTCTGCCGCTAGGGGGAGAGAAATCCGAAAGTGAAAACCTTATCCCATGTCGTTGTTCCTAATGCTTTTTTGCTGATACTTGGCAGAGGTCTAATACACCATAGACTGCCTGTTTGTGGAGAACTCTGACCAATCTGCAACAGCTCTGTCTGCCACTAGGGGGCGTAATGCAATGCAGTACATACTAAACTAACTAAACTATAGGTTGTATTTACGAGGATGGTAACCACCTGCAGTTCTACAGTTTAACCTTCTTCCATATTTTTACAATTTGTAATCCTTTGGAAGTGATATTTGGCAGGTGTCTACTACAACCTGAGCCTTATATGATGTTGTACGTTGTATGTAGATATCTGAAAAGTAAAACAGCATCAGTCCTTTTGTTTGAGAGAACACTCAATCATATGACGTTTTGTTAAGTTAAGTTAATAATTAATTAATTAATGTTTATAATGGTGTGTAGGCTTGTAAATATATATTATATATATATAAAATATATATTTGTAAGCATAAAATAATGAATAATAAATAAATAATAAATAAATAAAATATTATTTTAAATAAAATAATATAATAATAATAATATATGAATTTTTCTGAGGTCGATCTAGGTTTATTTAAAATAACATTTTATTTATTTATTATTTTATGCTTACAAATATATATACACTAAACCGGATCCCTTATCCCACGGCGGTTTCTTACATATTCAAGTGATACTGTATATCTTCCTACAATAATTTATATATAAAATATCATTTGGTTGCTTTTAATTCTTTTGAGCTGAAACTTGGTAGGCATTTACTTCAGCATAGGCTGTATCTTTACAAAGTCGCAGATTCGTCTACAGTTCCCCCTTCTGCCGCTAAAGGGCGAAATGTCTGAAAGTGAACATCTTCTCCAACTTTGTTATTTACAATCCGTTTAGACTGAAACTTGGTAGGCATCTACTTCAGCATAGGCTGTATCATTACTGAGACGCAGAGTCGGTTACAGTTCACCCGTCCGCGCTAGATGGCGAATTGTCTGATAGTGAAAACGTGATCTCATTTGGGTGTTTTTAATTATTTTTGAGCTGAAACTTGCTATCATATAGGTATTAGTTTCGTTTACAGTTCCCGTCTGCCGCTAGAGGGCTAATTGTCTTAAAGTGAAAATCTCCTCCAGCTTTGTTATTTACAATTGGTTTAAACTGAAACTTGGTAGGCATCTACTTCGGCATAGGCTGTATCTTTATGCAGTGGCAGAGTCATCTACAGTTAACCAGTCTAACGCTAGAGGGCGAAATGTCTGATAGTGAAAACCTGATCTCATTTGGTTGTTTTTAATTCTTTTGAGCTGAAACTTGGTAGGTATCTACTACAGGATAGGTTGTATCGTTACGGAGTCGTAGAGATGTCTAAAGTGCCACAGTCTACCGCTAAAGGGCGAAATGTCTGAAAGTAAACATCTTCTCCAGCTTTGCTATTTACAACCCGTTTAGACTGAAACTTGGTAACTATTACAGTACTTGTTACGTTTAATTAAGTAAACGTTACTCCCACCTAACATTTGTTAACACTAATCAAGCCGATGTTAACCCTAACCAAACCATTGTTAATCCCAACCTAACATTTGTTAACACTAATCAAGCCGATGTTAACCCTAACCAAACCATTGTTAATCCCAACCTAACATTAGTTAACACTAATCAAGCCGTTGTTAACTTTAACCAAGACGTTGTTCATCCCATACACAACCGTATTATCACATTGATATTCAAAAAATGGTCATGTCTACTACTCTTTGTACACTATTATTTTGACTATTAAACGTTTACTAAAGTAATTTAATTCCTTAATTAATATTATTATTTTATTATATATTTATTATTATATTTTATTAATTACATTCAAAAAAATTTATAAAAATTTAGTTGATATCATTGAAATGTATTGTGACAAAGTTCACTGACCCTTTCTGGTTCGGGTTCGCTCAATAGTAAATATATCGGAATATGATCCCTAAAAAAAATCCTTGCTGTGAATATTCGTCATGGATGAAATCTGAAAACACAAGCGAAACAGAAGACACAGTAGGGGTAATATAGTGTTGGCATTATTACTGTTATAGTAAACTTCAGACATACCAAGCTGTAAGCTGATGTAATACATACAATTTGTGCCAATCTGGCGCAAATCAATTACAATATCTTGACTACCAGTAGTAACCCAGCATGCTCATATTGCTCATAAATATATCAAAATCCCACAAAATAATTTTGGACATTTCTGATTTTCACCAATAATCAAGGAGGTCAATATGACCTCACGTGGTTTTTTTTTATAACTCTGAATCAAACGCAGCTGGGCATCCGAAACTTTACAACTTTTCCTAAAATTATATTGCCATCCTAATATTGATAACAGTTTTTAAAATATTGGGAACTTTTCGTGATATAATATAGAAATCATAATTATGTAAATATACAATCATATTTCATACAATAATTATTAATAAATTCGATCTATTATTAGTTGCTCAATTCTTGAACAAAATCGACTTGCAAATAGTGAAGACCTCGTTTTGGAATTCCGAAACCAGTCAACATTTACTAGGCCATCGCTATTCATTTTTCATGAGCGCCAGCTGGTGTTTTTATCATTGCGCCTATGGCGTTTTTTTCGTTTAATGTCTAATTTACGAGCCCAGAGGCTATGAATGGAGTAGCCGATCATTCCAGGGACCTTAGAATCCGGCCAGCCAGCCGCTGTGAAAATTTCATTAAAATCGTTAGAGTCAGTCAGTCAGTCAGTCAGTCAGTCAGTCAGTCAGTCAGTCAGTCAGTCAGTCAGTCAGTCAGTCAGTCAGTCAGTCAGTCAGTCAGTCAGTCAGTCAGTCAGTCAGTCAGTCAGTCAGTCAGTCAGTCAGTCAGTCAGTCAGTCAGTCAGTCAGTCAGTCAGTCAGTCAGTCAGTCAGTCAGTCAGTCAGTCAGTCAGTCAGTCAGTCAGTCAGTCAGTCAGTCAGTCAGTCAGTCAGTCAGTCAGTCAGTCAGTCAGTCAGTCAGTCAGTCAGTCAGTCAGTCAGTCAGTCAGTCAGTCAGTCAGTCAGTCAGTCAGTCAGTCAGTCAGTCAGTCAGTCAGTCAGTCAGTCAGTCAGTCAGTCAGTCAGTCAGTCAGTCAGTCAGTCAGTCAGTCAGTCAGTCAGTCAGTCAGTCAGTCAGTCAGTCAGTCAGTCAGTCAGTCAGTCAGTCAGTCAGTCAGTCAGTCAGTCAGTCAGTCAGTCAGTCAGTCAGTCAGTCAGTCAGTCAGTCAGTCAGTCAGTCAGTCAGTCAGTCAGTCAGTCAGTCAGTCAGTCAGTCAGTCAGTCAGTCAGTCAGTCAGTCAGTCAGTCAGTCAGTCAGTCAGTCAGTCAGTCAGTCAGTCAGTCAGTCAGTCAGTCAGTCAGTCAGTCAGTCAGTCAGTCAGTCAGTCAGTCAGTCAGTCAGTCAGTCAGTCAGTCAGTCAGTCAGTCAGTCAGTCAGTCAGTCAGTCAGTCAGTCAGTCAGTCAGTCAGTCAGTCAGTCAGTCAGTCAGTCAGTCAGTCAGTCAGTCAGTCAGTCAGTCAGTCAGTCAGTCAGTCAGTCAGTCAGTCAGTCAGTCAGTCAGTCAGTCAGTCAGTCAGTCAGTCAGTCAGTCAGTCAGTCAGTCAGTCAGTCAGTCAGTCAGTCAGTCAGTCAGTCAGTCAGTCAGTCAGTCAGTCAGTCAGTCAGTCAGTCAGTCAGTCAGTCAGTCAGTCAGTCAGTCAGTCAGTCAGTCAGTCAGTCAGTCAGTCAGTCAGTCAGTCAGTCAGTCAGTCAGTCAGTCAGTCAGTCAGTCAGTCAGTCAGTCAGTCAGTCAGTCAGTCAGTCAGTCAGTCAGTCAGTCAGTCAGTCAGTCAGTCAGTCAGTCAGTCAGTCAGTCAGTCAGTCAGTCAGTCAGTCAGTCAGTCAGTCAGTCAGTCAGTCAGTCAGTCAGTCAGTCAGTCAGTCAGTCAGTCAGTCAGTCAGTCAGTCAGTCAGTCAGTCAGTCAGTCAGTCAGTCAGTCAGTCAGTCAGTCAGTCAGTCAGTCAGTCAGTCAGTCAGTCAGTCAGTCAGTCAGTCAGTCAGTCAGTCAGTCAGTCAGTCAGTCAGTCAGTCAGTCAGTCAGTCAGTCAGTCAGTCAGTCAGTCAGTCAGTCAGTCAGTCAGTCAGCCAGTCAGTCAGTCAGTCAGTCAGTCAGTCAGTCAGTCAGCCAGTCAGCCAGTCAGCCAGTCAGCCAGTCAGCCAGTCAGCCAGTCAGCCAGTCAGCCAGTCAGCCAGTCAGCCAGTCAGCCAGTCAGCCAGTCAGCCAGTCAGCCAGTCAGCCAGTCAGCCAGTCAGCCAGTCAGCCAGTCAGCCAGTCAGCCAGTCAGCCAGTCAGCCAGTCAGCCAGTCAGCCAGTCAGCCAGTCAGCCAGTCAGCCAGTCAGCCAGTCAGCCAGTCAGCCAGTCAGCCAGTCAGCCAGTCAGCCAGTCAGCCAGTCAGCCAGTCAGCCAGTCAGCCAGTCAGCCAGTCAGCCAGTCAGCCAGTCAGCCAGTCAGCCAGTCAGCCAGTCAGCCAGTCAGCCAGTCAGCCAGTCAGCCAGTCAGCCAGTCAGCCAGTCAGCCAGTCAGCCAGTCAGCCAGTCAGCCAGTCAGCCAGTCAGCCAGTCAGCCAGTCAGCCAGTCAGCCAGTCAGCCAGTCAGCCAGTCAGCCAGTCAGCCAGTCAGCCAGTCAGCCAGTCAGCCAGTCAGCCAGTCAGCCAGTCAGCCAGTCAGCCAGTCAGCCAGTCAGCCAGTCAGCCAGTCAGCCAGTCAGCCAGTCAGCCAGTCAGCCAGTCAGCCAGTCAGCCAGTCAGCCAGTCAGCCAGTCAGCCAGTCAGCCAGTCAGCCAGTCAGCCAGTCAGCCAGTCAGCCAGTCAGCCAGTCAGCCAGTCAGCCAGTCAGCCAGTCAGCCAGTCAGCCAGTCAGCCAGTCAGCCAGTCAGCCAGTCAGCCAGTCAGCCAGTCAGCCAGTCAGCCAGTCAGCCAGTCAGCCAGTCAGCCAGTCAGCCAGTCAGCCAGTCAGCCAGTCAGCCAGTCAGCCAGTCAGCCAGTCAGCCAGTCAGCCAGTCAGCCAGTCAGCCAGTCAGCCAGTCAGCCAGTCAGCCAGTCAGCCAGTCAGCCAGTCAGCCAGTCAGCCAGTCAGCCAGTCAGCCAGTCAGCCAGTCAGCCAGTCAGCCAGTCAGCCAGTCAGCCAGTCAGCCAGTCAGCCAGTCAGCCAGTCAGCCAGTCAGCCAGTCAGCCAGTCAGCCAGTCAGCCAGTCAGCCAGTCAGCCAGTCAGCCAGTCAGCCAGTCAGCCAGTCAGCCAGTCAGCCAGTCAGCCAGTCAGCCAGTCAGCCAGTCAGCCAGTCAGCCAGTCAGCCAGTCAGCCAGTCAGCCAGTCAGCCAGTCAGCCAGTCAGCCAGTCAGCCAGTCAGCCAGTCAGCCAGTCAGCCAGTCAGCCAGTCAGCCAGTCAGCCAGTCAGCCAGTCAGCCAGTCAGCCAGTCAGCCAGTCAGTCATTACATATTTCGAATCCTTGCAACGCAAGCTTTCTAATGATATGAAAATGAATTACGACTAATGCGAAGAATGGCCACGATACTGAGGTTGCTATTTCGCAAAAGACACTTTTTTAAAACGCTTATAAAAAAAATTTACAAGACAAAATGGAAAATTCCGGCTTCATGGGGTCATCGACGGTGAGTGGAACTAGTGGTGTTTCAAATTTCAAGCAATGTGTTAAAGATTTGTAGAAAAATCTGGGGGGGGGGGGGGGGGGGTGGTCCGTGTCATCAGAAAATGACACTATATTACGGGACATGGTTTATATTATTGTAATACTACAATGATATATGTTTTATAAAAGGTCTCCCCGTCGATATTGCACCAGTTACACCGCAGTTATTCTTCAAATATTTAGTGATTTGTTGGTACTAGTGGAAAGCTGACCTTGCAAGAATTCCAAATATGTAAAAACATTTGAATTTGGTTGGGAAATAGCTCAGATAGGGGCATTCTAATTTTGAATATATTTGCTTCCCCTGCAGGCCATTTATTCTATTTAATAAATACACAATGTTCTAGAAGATTTTGATTATGTATGAATATCCATATAATAGTATTATAATGTAGGCATTGCATTGTTGCCATGCTACTTATTAGATAAACAAAACGTTCTAGAAAAATTGTGTATTTATTAAATAGAATAAATGGCCTGCAGCGGAAGCAATTAATACATGAAAAATTCGAATGCCCTGTATCAGGAAAAATGGCAGGGGGTGTAGACAGGGCGAAGTAGGGACGGGACCATTTTGCTTTACTAGTGCCATCTCGGAGCTATTTCCCAACCAAATTCAAATATATTTACTTATTTTTCAAAACCAAATTCAAATATGTTTACATATTTGGAATCCTTGCACAGCCAGCTTTCTACTAGTACCAACAAATCACTAAATGTTTGAAGTATAACTGCGGTGTAACTGGTGCAATATCGACGGAGACAATTTTTTTAAACGCTTGTAGCTAAAGAATGAAAGCAAAAATAAAAATTCTAGCTCACCCAGTCAGTGGTCGGGAGGTGAAACTATCTCTGTTTCAAATTTCATGCAATCTCATTACGATTTGTAGAAAAATTAGGGGGGGGGGGGTACCTGAATAACGATACTATATTCCAGGACATGGAATTTAATCAATTTATAGACAACGAGTAAGAAGAAATTACGATAATTGTAATTAATTAAATTCAATTTATTCTAGAAAAGGTATTGGCATTGGAGACTCTAAAGTATGCTAGTGAGATTCAGGATATTGCGTTTAATATAAAAATTGAAATACCATCAAATTCCTTACAAGCGTTATTAAAAAATTGCAATGTTATAGAAATTTTAAAAATAAAATTGTGGACCATCATGTTTGCGCACTTTCGTTTATGCTTATAACTCGGGAAATCTTTGACGAAATTCAAAAATTGTTGGTGTAAACTAACTCTTTTCGCATCCTTTGAGGATGTGTGAATGTTTGATGTTGAGAATGTAAAGGATGTTTGAATGAGTCGTTCATACCTTACCCTACACCATATGTGCCCGACTCTAAATGCCATTGTGCCAACATGTTGATTAACGAGCATACAGAATGATAGATATACACCAGAGTCATCATTTAAATAAAATGATTGATTAAAATATATTATTGATAATGCATCTTCTTTTCCTAACTTATCTGAAACCAAACTGGGTTAATATAGGATATCTATCCACAAAGGATGTAACATAATTATTCAATGCCACCTGTACCTATTTTGAAATTTGAAATTAATTAACTGACAAAGTATTCCATTCCTCCTAATTTCTGAACTAAACCTTTTCAACTACTGCACTGGTAAACTAAATTACTCTGGAGTCACGAATACACGGGGCGACACGTCTATTAATTTTTGAAAAAAAATCCACCCAGAAATATCTTATTCCAGACACCCCGACTATTATTTTTTTCTAAAAAACTTAGTACATTTTTTATTATGAGTAAATAAACGTTTGTTCTCATAATAATTGAGAGTTGAAAGTGAAAGAAAACAAAAACCTTGTACCGAGTATACCACCGGTAGCCGTTGGTACTACTGTACTTGTACGCCTATACTGTATGTTTAGTAAGTAAGTAGGACTAAGTTTTCAAAATTTTCCATCCACCACGCCTACTCCAGCCACCCCGACTAATTAGCATAATGCATAATGAAATTTTTCCACCTACCCCCGTTATAGTTCTTAAAAAAAAAAGGAAAAAAAGGAAACCCAGGGAGATGAATGAGAACCTGACAGTGTGGAATGTCTGATACAATATTACCATCACGTTATATGAAAATTGATCTTAGAATAAAGAATAGATATAAACTTGGTAATTTTACATAATTCCACCATCAACTAACTTATTAACGATATATAACATGTTCCCAAAGTTTTAACCAATTAACTTCAAATTAATAATATAAAGTAATTAATAATCAAAGTAATAATTTACATTACTTTTATTATCATAGAGTTATGATACTTATTATATTTATGAAATTAATTTATAATTTAATTATATTTCATTCAACATGGGCTACACTGATATTAATATAAATGTATCAACAAAGACTTTAGAAAAAAAGATGGAAATTTGCAACAGTTCTTCTATCTCTGACATTGAAGACTTTCATAATAGCCAAGCTGCAACCTGGACATCACAAGAGATAGCATTGACTGCTCTTTTGGCGATTCTTACCTTGTTGTCAGTGATGGGAAATGCAGCTGTACTATATGCAATACTATGTGATAGAGGAAGAGCCCGATTGTCCACGCCCAATATGCTGATTGCTAGTCTATCTGTATCAGATATTCTTCAGGTTAGTGCACTTACTTTAATTTGAATATTACGTATAAGATTATTAGTACCTTCACTTTGCATGTGCGACATCAAACAGTTGAAATTCAAATAATTTTTAGCAGACGAGTTAATTCAGATATCTAAGTCCCATTTTGTAATGGAATCAGAAATTTAGTTCCAGTTTGTTTATTGTCCTTCTAACGTGTGGTAAAAACTGCTTATTTAATTGAAGCTTTCAGTTTGTTTATTGTCCTTCTAACGTGTGGTAAAAACTGCTTATTTAATTGAAGCTTTCAGTTTGTTTATTGTCCTTCTAACGTGTGGTAAAAACTGCTTATTTAATTGAAGCTTTCAGTTTGTTTATTGTCCTTCTAACGTGTGGTAAAAACTGCTTATTTAATTGAAGCTTTCAGTTTGTTTATTGTCCTTCTAACGTGTGGTAAAAACTGCTTATTTAATTGAAGCTTTCAGTTTGTTTATTGTCCTTCTAACGTGTGGTAAAAACTGCTTATTTAATTGAAGCTTTCAGTTTGTTTATTGTCCTTCTAACGTGTGGTAAAAACTGCTTATTTAATTGAAGCTTTCAGTTTGTTTATTGTCCTTCTAACGTGTGGTAAAAACTGCTTATTTAATTGAAGCTTTCAGTTTGTTTATTGTCCTTCTAACGTGTGGTAAAAACTGCTTATTTAATTGAAGCTTTCAGTTTGTTTATTGTCCTTCTAACGTGTGGTAAAAACTGCTTATTTAATTGAAGCTTTCAGTTAGTATTTATTATATTGCCTTTGATTTGATTTTATTTCATTTTATTTCTAATTTTTATTTGTTTTGCATTTTGGTAAATTATTTGTAAAATTTATTATTAAGGAAAATTGAAACTGCCGTTTGAATTGTTTTATTTTTGTATCATATATATATATGTATGTTATTTACTTAATATTGATATTATTTCTTGTATTATTGATTTTTAACCATGGATTTATTGCTAAACTGTTTTTATATTTTCATGTATGTTTTTAATGCTCATAAACGGGTATATACTAAATCTACATTACTCAACGATATGATTATGAAGTACATATTTTTACTGCAAATCTAGTGCATTTATTAAATATGTAAATTATAAGTCAGTTTTTATTCAATCATGTTATTATTAGTCTGCAGGTATATTCTATATTTTATATTAATATTCATAATGTATTTGTTTGTACCAAAGCGCCTAGAATGTCCTTTGTTAGGGAAATCCGAGATTTCGTTACTTTGGTTTCTTTTGAGGTACAGTACATAAACGTTCTTTTCAGTACTGATCACGAGATGAGCTGTTTTGATCTGGTATTTTTGAATGTGCCCCTTCGGGTGCAAATAACCAATGTGCAAATATGATAATGAAAAATACCACCAATCAAACTGATTTTATGACATAATGGGTTTTTAGGATGCTGATCATGACTATGACACTGAAATATATCGCACCTTATTGATTTAGGCATTTTTCGGTAAGTGTCAATGTGTCTCACGAAAAATAGCAATAAAAAAAATAGTTTCACAAATTTGATAATAAAAAATAATTACCAAATCAACCTGATTTTAAGACAATGTGAGTTTTCTGGGAAGTTGATCATGAATATGACGCTCAAAAATATCGTATCCGTTTCATTGTGACATTTTTGGACATGTGCCAAAGTGGCATGAGAAATAATATTATTATAGTATTTGATAATCATAAATCATTAACAAATCAACATGATTTTATGGCAATGTAGCTGAATTAATATAACTGAAGTAGTAACTCAAAAATGTCGTTTCTGATTGATTATGCCATTTTAGTAATTGTTCATAATTGTGGTTGACTATGTTCTACGCATGTCCTTGGATAATCATAATGATGATGGGGTGATGGTAACCACCTACTGGCTCCAGAAGTCGAGGAAATCCTGACAAGTATAGATCATACTTTGCAGATGACTTAGGAGTACACTCAGAATCACTAGAGGGAGCCCAACGGCTCCTCAGCTCATTAGAGCAGGCTGCTTTTAGTGATGGTCTTTTTATTAACTCCAGAAAGATCAAAATTTTGACACTTAACTTTGAAAGTCCTCAGCAAGTCTCTGACCGGATGAGCATAAGCTCAAAGGATGGTATGCTTGAGCATGTGGACGACTTCTGTTACCTGGGAACATGGATCCGGAAGTCAGATGAGGACCTTCGAATACGTAAGGGAAAGGCACGGGCAGCCTTGAATAGGCTTTCTAGGATTTGGAAGTCACATAGAATTAATCGGAAACATAAGGTCCAATTATTTAGAGCAACAGTAGTTCCAGTACTCCTCTATGGGAGTCCATGCTGGTCCCATAACTGCTCAGGACACTAAATCTTTGGATGGCACAATCACAAGAATGCTATGCCGGGTTCACTGTGTCAAGTACAATGCACACATATCCAACCAGACACTATATAACATTGGAAGTGTCTCAATGTTCCCCCAAGCCTCACACTAGAAGAAAGCCGCCTTCGCTTTGCAGGACATTGCTTTCGCCGTGAGGACCAGCCAGTGCATAATCTTGTGCTTTGGCAGCCTCATGGAGTGAATAAGCATGGTGGAAAGCCCATTACTTTCTTAAAGGACACTGGCCTTGAAGACGGATGAATCTATGAATCCAACAAATGTCATGGGTGATAGGGAGTTGTGGCGGCGAAATTTTGTCGACAAGCCGGCACAGTATTCTTAAAAATGCACCTGCAATGTAGCATGCCGATCCTAGTAGTATGCCATTTTTTAATATGTGCTAATGTGGAAGGAAAATACAAGTAGCACAAATTGATAATTTATTATATGGTTACACTACCATAAAATAATTTTATTAAGTTCTATCGTGATCAGCGACCTTGAAAACACCTCTAGTTTATATGTTGACAGTTGAATACGAATCTCTCGCACTAGTGAATATATAATATACCCCATTCCTATTATGTTTCACTGTCGAATAAATGTCATATAAACAATAACTATGCGGCCTATTTACAACATGGTACTGACGTACAAGATCAAGCAGTCTGGTACTTGGCCAATAAAAAGGGACGAACCATGCAGAGTCTGCCTGCATGGTCCGCCCCTTTTTATTGGTCAAGTGCTATTGCAGACATGGTGCACTTTATACATATCATACTGATTATACAATGTACATAATGCTGAGCAGTAAAACTGCAATTATCATATTGTCCTATTACATTATATATTTAATTCACAGTCACTCACCAAACAACAATTCACTTATTATTATTAAAACTGCAATAAGATAATAATTATAGTATGGCAGGATTATGTAAGTTTCACCTGTTAGAAGGAAGTTTCCCTTGTTGGCATGGCGGTCTAATAAACCCACGGTTGTCACCCCAAACAATGGAAGGATTTACTACAGATTAACTTGGCATGATTCCTAAATTATTGTAACAACATTAAACTATTGGGATAGAGATATATCATTTGCATTTTGCTGGTAATCAGACATCAGAATCAGAACAACACAATTCTTTTACAGTATGGCAAATACCTCCGAATACAAACTGAATCTACTGAACACGCCTATAATTGTTTATCAGATCGATGTATATTATATGGCCTATATAATATATATGGCATATATGTTCATAAAAACAATTAGCGTATAATTGTATTGCAATTACAATGAATGTAATGCTGCGTGATGCATGTTGGAGCGGCCCTTTGTATTTTGCATTTGTTGCCGTCATTTTATTATATTAATAAATTACATGCGTAGTTTTCCTCTTGGTGAATTTTTAGAAATAATACGATTTGTATATGTATTGCCTTGCTATCCGAACCCGCTCTTTTAGGTTAAATTTCAACCAAGAAGCAACCCCTAAATTTAAGGTTGCACTTTTTGTCCCTGCGTGAATAAAAGAATCCCATATCTAGAAATACATTGGAATGATTTTTCGGAATTATATTGCGGATTCCGAAGCGGAACGGCTATCCGGATGCGGATGGGCTCCCGTCACCGAATCAAAGCCCGTCATCCTTCCTCGACCCTCAACCTACGACTTTTATATATGAGTTCCTCTATGCTGACGGAGGTCACGTCACGCGTGTTCTTGCAGAATTGGCGAACTCCCGAAGTTTTTATTCCTGAATACTGTTTCAGATTGACAGATCGTTTCCTTATGATACTATACGATATGAGGAAATATAAATTATTAATCACAGTAAAACCTTGAGAAATCATAAATAATTAATTTTTATATCTCATTAATTTCATCAAGCAAGTGAAATATAAATACATCTCATGACGGATTATTTGATATGAAACAAAATTCGTTACAAAAATATTCTCATTAAACAAAATTTATTTTAAATTGATTCACATGAAACAAAATATATTTATTCCAGAACATGGTCATTTTAACTGTCGATATACCAGGAATATCGTTAGGATAATTATCAAAAAAACGTTTCAAAAGTATTACCAAGAGTAACATTGGTGATACATTGGTGATACAAAAAGTTCAGATACCTAACTCAGTTTGTTTCAGAAACATAATAAAAAATCCAGGGTAGCGTCATATTGACATCACCGGATTTAATACGCTTTAATACTATAATATTATAATTAATACACCTTCACTCAACGTGCCTAGAAGTAACAATTATACAGTAAACTGTGTTCCTAAATTTAGTTCATTGTTTTGGTTAGAAAAGCCTGGCATTATAACCTGTTACTTTCAGGTACCTTAAATGGTGAATATCGAAATTAAATATTCGCGAAATTAAGTTAATATGTTAAAATAGGCTGAAACGACACCCCAATTGGTAATATGCACACCGCCAAGGTATATTAGCTGTAATACACTGGTATAATAATGGAAGTGAGACTATCATCCGGCCCGCTATCGACTATACCCCGATACCCCTTAGTTCCCTTTAGTCCCATTTTCTTCGAGTTCCATTTCGAAAGAAGAAAATAATGCTTGTCAGACTGTTGCCATCATTGTAATTCATTTTTTATGTAGACCTAGTCAATGTGTAGTACCACCATACCGGTGTCACAGGCGAAAATTTTCCCCCGTTCGGAATGCCCCATCGGGCATTTTCGCCTAGCGCCAAATGCCCCCCCCCCCCCCCCCCCGGAGCATTTTCACACTAATTCAAAGTGAAATGGCGGCACGAAACCCTAATTAAAACTGTCATGTAACTCCAACCCTAAGTCATAAAAGGCTCTAATCTAAGAAATTTTGTGAAATTTTGGACCCTTGCATTGGTTTGAGGCCCATATGAAGAACACCAGACTTTCTGCCGTTATATTTCAATTTGTAGTTACCCCCATGTGAAGAATACCAGAAACACAGGTTACAGAATCAAACCCTAGTTCAAAGTGAAATGGCGGCCCGAAACCCTAATTAAAACTGTCATGTAACTCTAACCCTAAGTCATAAGGCTCTAATCTAAGAAGTTTTGTGGAATTTTGGACCCTTGCATTGGTTTGAGGCCCATATGAAGAACACCAGACTTTCTGCCGTTATATTTGACTTTGCAGTTACCCCCATGTGAAGAATACCAGAAACACAGGTAACAGAATCTAACCAAAACAATAAACAAATTATTATATGTACCGGTACAGGTTATAAGACAGAAATAAGCGCTATATAACACTCAATAAAGATAAATTAAAAAAATAAAAATCTTCATATATAAAATTCCAATAAAAAGACGACCGCAAAGTGAAATCCTGGTATTCTTCACATGGGCGGGGTTTGGGCCTGACCAACTAACCCTAACCAAAAAACCAAACAAATAAATCCAATGATGGAAACTAGGTAGCTATAGGCAAAATAAATATACCAGTTGAGGCCTACTTATTAATTAATTACTGCCAATAGTAATAATTGTAAACATAACATGATATACACGTTTTTAATGATTATTATATAGGTCATAATTATTTTTTATCTTTTTGTAGGCCTGCATCATAAGACGTTTGCTTAAATCAATTATTATTGTTTCATATTTTATACATGTATTGATGAGTATTATTGACAACATGACATGTATTGATGAAGTAAATGAGTACAGTAGACAAAAAAAGCAACCATAATATTCGAATTCCATAATATTTAGCTATTTATTTTATTGTATTTCCTCACATAGTGCAGCTACATAATAATGTGAGTGTGTGTAGGCCTATGCGACATGACATATAGTTCAGTTCAGTATATACGATATACTGTACAGTGGCTACTGTTTCGATAGGCGTACCTACCTATACCTACCATGCCAAATTTTTTATACTAGCTGGTTTTTGCTACTTTTTATAAATGTTCTAGAATTTGTTAGCTATTTAACTGAAAAAACTTTGTTCTAGAACAAATATTTTTTGTTCTAGAACAAATATTTTTTGTTCTAGAACATTTCTATAAAAAATGGCTATTTTTCAAAATTCTAAATATCATTTTTTTCTTTACTAATAGAATTTTTTTACATAAAACAGTTACGTTTTGGAGACATGGTAGATAGTATTTTTGTACTAGCTAGTATTTTTTTAAATTATATTTAGCTTTGCCAATAACAACACAATGTAAAAAGTTACTGCAGATTTCGTATCATTCATTGTGAAGTATTGGAATATAGTGAATGTTGAAACAACAACAGCAGGTTCACGGAAACGCGATCTCTCCAAATATCCAATATATTCGACTAATAATTCGACTAATTTTCTGGGCAATGTTTCAAGGTTCCTCACCACATGGAGGACCTCTAGCGAAATAGATAGAAAATCTAATAGTGCATTTAACCATTTTGCATTTGTCTCCATTCATTGGAATGCATATACTATAACAAATGATTACCAAGCAGCAGCTTGGTCTAGTGGTGACATTACTGTGCTTCCGATTAGGGAGCCCGGGTTCGATCCCTAGATGGGGCAGCACTGTTTGGGCACAATGCTTTAAATGCTGCAGCCTAGCCCAACCCCGACTTTCATCCTTCAGTGGTCTATAAATGGGAACCAAGGCAACTTGGAAAACAGAGTGGAAGGGTTTACTGTGGAAGATCACCCATGGTGGTGAACAGGCATTCCTTGGCTTAACGAGCCTAAAAGATTCTCCCAATCATAACAAATGATTATAATTCTTTCAAGTATAAGGTGTTCAGAGATGCCAATTCTAAGAAACAATTTACTAATATAATTGAGATCATCTTGCCACTAAAGAACCGGACAGATACGCCAGAAATCTGCGCAAATTAACATCAACATGTAGGGAATTTAGTTGGTCGTTTCTAAAGCACTGTCTCAAAGAATTTTGTTATTCAAATGTCCGACATGAGACGTACCCGCAAAAATTAACAGAATAATATAATCACGGAAATTTAATAAATAAAAGTGCAGTTTAATCAATAATCTACAATGCGTTTCAACTTAATTCATTAATTTTCATCTCACACCAGGTTGATTTACACTAAAATTATTTTGCATACGACTGGCATGTCAGCTAATATTATAAGGTGGGGGGGAGGGGGGGGGGGGGCGGGGGGGCTACTCAACGAGTGGGCGCTACTCCTATCTGCTACACGAAGGTAGGGGTGGGCGCTACTCCTAACTGCTACCCGAAGATAGGGGTGGGCGCTACTCATATCTGCTACCCAAAGATAGGGGTGGGCGCTACTCCTATCTGCTACCCAAAGATAGGGGTGGGCGCTACTCCTATCTACTTCCCGAGGGTAGGGGTGGGCGCTACTCCTATCTGCTTGCTACGCGAAGGTAGTAATTACAGTATAAATAGTAAATAATTAATAAACTAATAACTTACTGTAGGACTATTGTACCTATTTTTACATTGCACACGGAGGTGAGATTTAACTGCAGATTTAAAAGAATGTTGATTATCTAGGTTTTTAATTTCATTAGGCAGAGCGTTCCAATTTTTAACACCGTTAAAAAAGAAAGTATCAGATTCGAAGGATTTACAATTCGGGAGGTAGAAGTTTGAAGCACTAGCTCTGGTACTGTAAGAGTGTGTATCGCGTACTCTGTTGAATTTCTGTTTTAGTAATTTTCAATCTTATGTCCATTACTAGTGACTTCAAACTTAGTTATCTTCTTTAACTTTCTTTTCGAACCAAACAAAATACTTTCAGTCTTACCGTAGTGAATGGATAGCTTATTATCAACCAACCACTCATTACACGATTCTAGAACTGCACTTAACTTTTGGGAAAATTCAGTCAGTTCTTTCTGACATTTTGTCCAGTCCATTATCTTTTTGTATACATAATTAAACTTTTTTGTACTACTTTGTATTCCATTACTTCACTCAATCGTATATTCTTCAGTTCATGCTTGATCAATGCTCAATACATTTATCTTGATGTACATATGTTTATACCTGTTTGTAAATGGCTTATCCCTACGTATTATTTTCTTTGGACTGCTTTTCATCTAAATGTTTATGTTTATGTTCATGTACATATATCTATATAGTCAATAAAAACATACATATATACATAGCTATAGAATGATAATGTAAATAAAAATTCTGACTCACCAACTAAGGAGGAGGGAGGTGAAACTATTTCTGTTTCAAATTTCATGCAATAATCTCATTATGATTTTTGTAGAAAATCATAATGGGGGTTGTGCAGGTACCAAAACAAAATCCAGAACCGCAAATGGTTATTTGCTGTGTTCTCTCTTTCTTTTTTGGCTCTGTTCGATTTTGAATGTGGTAGGGAAACTCAAAGATAAAATAATCTACCGCACAGTACTGCACAATGCTGGCGATCACGGAAACAATGTCGGTTCAAATCACTAGGGAGCGGTACCAATATGATCAACATCAAACATTTACAGGCTGGAATTAAACGGTCTGCATAAATTAAAATTCAGTATAAAATACTGATACCGCTGATGTCCGCAGTTTGGTAGAATTTTACCCTATACTACTTTACTTGCCAATGGAATATTGTCGTTTCGTTAATATGTAGTTGTTACCGAAAATACTTTACATTCCGTTTCATTTTAGCCAATATGTTTGTTTACATTCATTGTAGACCTGGCTATGCAACACTATGCAGTATGCACATTGGTGGTATCATTCTGGTAGCAGAAGCAGTGTACCAGGATTTGACCTGCAGTTGGCTATGTTATATAATATTGAATGTATTCCGCTGGTAAATAAAGTGAATTTTATATAATTTATCTTCTTTTTAGGCTTTGTTATACAACCCACTCGAAGGACTACAATTTTCGGTAGAATTGTGGCTTCTTGCTGACAATATCTTTGGGTTGATTACATGCAAGCTCATGTGGTTTGGTAGTCGTTTCTTTATAGCTAACAATGCTGCAACCGTTATGGGGATGGCCTTGGATAGGTAAGTTTACAGTTCTGATTACACGGACCCCCCCCCCCCCCCCCCCCCCCCAATTTTTTTATACAAATCTTTATCATATTGCTTAAAATTTGAAACACAGTCTTTTGCGAAATTGCACATTGGCCATTCTTCTCATTAGTCGTAATTTCATATCAGTAGAAAGCTTACCTTGAAAAGATTCCAAATATGTAACAATATCTCAATTTCGTAAAGAAACAGCTGACTTATAGCGATATAGGCAGGCGTTCAAAGATTGTGCAAAAAGTATCGATCGCTGCAGGCCATTTATTCTATTAAATAAATACTAAATGTTCTGGAACAATTTGTTTATGTATGAATAGCTAGGCAATAAAGTTATTGTAAAGGCATACCGTTGTTTCCCATCTACTCATAAAATAAATAACACGTTCTAGAATTTGCATTTATTAAATATAATAAATAGCCTACAGAGAACGACAAGTCTTGCACTCTTTGAACGCATATATATCATCTGTTTCGCAATGAAATTCAGAAAATGTTACATATTTTGAATCGTTCTTGCAAAGTAAGTTTCTGTTGATAATAATAATAATATTGGTTGTTTATATAGCGCTTTTCTATGCTCGGTATACTCAAAGCGCTTTTATTATCGTTACCCCAGCAAAGCCAGGTTCCCATTATATCGCTGGTTTTAAATTTTTTAAAAATTTTAATTAAAAGTTTTAAATTTCAACAATAACTTCCGGAGACTTTATCGAAATTCAAAGGTATATACATTTTCACACGTATATCGATATAATTCTAACGTTTTTTTTTACTCAATTCTAGAATATTTATTACGCATAATGAAGAAACGTAGAGTTTTAAACGCTCATCTAAATAATAATTAATATTCTAGAATGAAGACCAAAAAAATTGGAATTATAGCGATTTACGTCTCAAAATTTGCACTGTATTTTGAGAATATCTTTGCCACTTTTTGGTTAAATTTAAAACGGTTTTCTGATTCGAAATCTACAGATGAAGGCGGTTCTAATGATATCCAGATTACATTCCAAAGACGAAATATAACGTCTACTGAGGTGCTTAAACATTAATAAATATACATTTAATATGGGCTTGTTGTATGGAAATAACTGAGAAATTGAAAAATCCGGTGAGGCAAGTAGCAAGAAAAGGTGTGCAAAAAAAATCGAAAATTTCGGCTTCATGGTAACAACCACGGTAAGTTCAACTTGTGTTTTAAATTTTAAGCAATATGATGAAGATCTGTAGAAAAATTTGGGGGGCGGGGGGGGGGGGGGGGGGGGGAGGTCCGTGTCATGAGAAAATGACACTATATTACGGGTCATGGTGTATATATGTGATTATTTACGTTATTCTAATCAAAACAAAAACGAAATTTAATAGAACAGTTATATTTAAAAATTGATAAAAAAAACTGATAAAAAAATACATATTAGTGGAGGAATATTTATATACATATATACAATTTAGAATGCCACACCAGCACACATTAATTTAGCTAAATGGTAACAAAAGTTACAAGAAAACAATTAGCATATAACTATCTATCCACTACGGAGTCCATCAATTCCGCTGTCAGTGGAACATCAGGAAACATATGCATTGACCACAAAACCAGCCCGGCATACCAACGCTGCAGCTAGTATGTTATCTGTAGATTGATGGTTTAATGAAATAAAATTGGAAAATAAGGATTTTGAGGTGTTGGATGATCCGATACTAAGGCAAGTTACCTTTATTAAGGAAAAAGAAAAAACGAATGTTTTCCATTCGTTGTATGTTGTAAATTATAAATTATGCATTCAAACAAATCAAACACAGAGGACTTTGATAACTTAATATCTGGGCTAGTTAGTTACAATGTCTTGTAGCTGCATCCTTTTACTAAAACCGACAACCATTAAAGTTTGTAGAATGCCTTAATTATTACACTAAGGTAATTCTAGGTTCACTTGTCTTACGATTTTAAATTCGTCAAATGGTTACAACGAGCAGTTAAAGAGCGTGTTCGTACCTTACGTAATAAAACCCGTTCCGATGTGTTCACCATTCGAGCGAGGAGAACCTCAATTTACGGTTTTATCTCTCAACGAGTACCCATTGAGCTTATTAATTTGTTGGAAGATCAAGCTCAACGCTCTTACTCCCGCGAGTTCACTAGGAGTCAAACTATTAAAGAGAAGAAGTTTAACGGTTTACTCATCGACCAAAACCTTACCTTTACTCAACGTCGCGGTAATTGGAACCCACCATCAGACACTCAAACTGTCATTAACTTGTCGGAGACCCCTTTGAGTCTGGCCGAGTCACGTGCTTTGGCCCATGGACCTAAGTTCTCTTTGCCACCTAAGGAGAAGTTCCCTGTTCTGGATCTCACAGTCGGATGCCAGCGGGCGGTTGAGTTGGCCACCTGGAATGCTAACCCAAACATTACCAGTGAGTCCATTCTCCATTTCCAGAATACTGCTGCTCGGATGATGACGAAGCTCTCTAAACTTTCCTCTCCAATTAACAAAGACCAAATGGAATTTAATTCGACAATCTATAAATTGGCTAAGGATCGCAACCGGGTTTGTGTTAGTGCGGATAAAGCTCGAACCTTGGTGGTTCTTGACAGAAAGGATTATGAGGACACTGTCACCCGTGATTTAAAACCTCATCTTTATGAGAGGCTACCAGTAGATCCCTCTCCCAAGTATGTTAAAACCTTCCGGAATTTACTACTAACGGCGCTCGCAGGACCCCCTACAACTGGCAGGAAACGTGATGATTGGCTAAAATCCGTTGACCCTGAACGACATCTACAGTACCGGAAGCTTCGCCTAACCCATGGTCGCGCTGCCCCGTTCTACGCCCTTGTGAAAACTCATAAATTCGATTGTCCACCACGTAATGAGGAGGAACGCAAGTTTTGGATTGATAATCTTAAACTGAGACCTATTTGTCCAGGCTACCGAGGCGTTGACCGTAATATGAATCTACATTTAACGAAATGTCTTCAAATTCTCCCTAAACCTCGTATGTCTATTAGTAGCCCATTCGAGGTTCTCGAAATCCTCAGAAACCACAACCACCTAGCTGGTTCCTGCATTTTATTATCCCTAGATGTCACCGCCATGTTCCCTTCCATACCGGTAGAGGAGGCTCTTCCGGTTATCCAAGAGCGACTTGAAGCTCACAGCGATGAATTGGCGGGGGTCTCAGCACTTTCGCCAACACAAGTCGTTGATTTTCTCAGGCTGTCTACTGATAATACTCACATTGTAGTTACGGTTGGTGACGAGGAACGCTGGTATAGACAAAAACGCGGGTTCGCTATGGGCAAAAGTTACTCTCCACCTGCCTCTGATCATTACATGGGCCATTGGGAGGAGGACCTGGAACTGAGGGCCGTCGATGTCGGAGGACGGGTTGGGTTTATCTGTCGTTTCGCAGACGACTACCTGGCTGCGTTCTTCGGTTCCCACGAATGTGTTTCAAATTGGGTTGACAGCCTAAACAGGAAACACCCCAATATCCAAGTTACTGTAGAGTTGGAAGTAAATAAAACCATTGCTTTTCTTGACATTCTTATTGAAAGGGGTAATGATTGCTTTATTACAAGGGTGTTTAGGAAGGCCTGTAATACTAACCAAGTTGTGCCATGTCATTCTTTTTGCGAACCGAAATACAAAGTAGCCGCCATTCGTGCTGATGTTCTGCGCGCTGTCCGCTACTGCAGTTCTACGTCGTTACTTTATAATGAATTAGATTTCATTCTCCGTAAATTCAAGTTATACGGCTATCCGCATAATTTAATTTCAGATACAATCAGTCAAGTGCGCAAAAACGAGATTATAAAGGCTAGGGCTCTACCAGCACCCCCATGTAAGGGCGTCCTTTATTATGTTTCCATACCCTTCATTGGGCCCCTTTTCTTTGTACTTAAACGTGAAGCCAAAAAGATTGGCATTAACTTAGTATCTAAGCCCGTTAACACCCTCGGTCGGTCTCTCTGTAACAAAACCAAACACTTGCTTCCACCCGAACAAGTGTCTGGTGTTGTTTACTCCATTGTGTGCTCCTGTGGGGGTAGGTATGTGGGAGAGACCGATCAAGAGCTAAGTGACAGGGTAGAACAACACCGCAAGGGATGGCAGCGCAGTTCCCAGAACTCAGCTTTCGGTTCCCATGGTAACTGCAACCCTGGTTTTGGTGATGTCAAGACCTTGGCCCACGTTACCAATACCAGAGCACGACTATTGGTTGAGTCTGCGTTCATTAGAACATATGGACGAAGAGAGACCATCATCTCGTCCCCGAACGATGACTCAATCAATAGGAACTCAGGTACCATGTTATCCGGTTGCTGGCTTCCAGCGATCGTAAACGCTCTATCAGTTACCTAATTGTGCCTCTGTTTATTCATCTATATTATACTGTATGTCATACACGCTGTATATGTGTACTGTTTAGTGTTTATTCTTTATTACTTTACTGTATATGTGCGTTGTAGGTGTTGTGTACTGTTTATATTATACTGTATGTGCGTCGTATACGTATATGTGTACTGTTTAGTGTTTATTCTTTATTATTTTACTGTATATGGGCGTTGTATATGTGTACTGTTTAGTGTTTATTCTTTATTATTTTACTGTATATGTGCGTTGTATATGTGTACTGTTTAGTGTTTATACCTTATTATTATACTGTATTTATGCGTTGCAGTTGTCGTGTACTGTGTATTCATTTATATTATACTGTGTTGTGTACTGTTTATATTATACTGTATGTGCGTCGTATACGTATATTTACTGTTTGTGTATTCTTTATTATACTGTATGTGCGTTGTATATGTGTACTGTTTAGTGTTTACTTTATTATTTTACTGTATATGTGCGTTGTATATGTGTACTGTTTAGTGTTTATTCTTTATTATTTTACTGTATATGTGCGTTGTATATGTGTACTGTTTAGTGTTTATTCTTTATTATTTTACTGTATATGGGCGTTGTAGTATGTGTACTGTTTTGTTTACTATTATACTGTATGGGCGTTGTATATCGTTTATTTGTTTACTGTTTATTCTTTATTACTTTACTGTATAGTGCGTTGTATATGTGTACTGTTTAGTGTTTATTCTTTATTATTTTACTGTATATGTGCGTTGTATATGTGTACTGTTTAGTGTTTATTCTTTATTATTTTACTGTATATGTGCGTTGTATATGTGTACTGTTTAGTGTTTATTCTTTATTATTTTACTGTATATGTGCGTTGTATATGTGTACTGTTTAGTGTTTATTCTTTATTATTTTACTGTATATGTGCGTTGTAGTTGTTGTGTACGGTGTATGCGTTTATATTATACTGTATGTGCTTTGTATATGTGTAATGTTTAGTGTTTATACCTTATTATTATACTGTATATATGCGTTGCAGTTGTCGTGTACTGTGTATTCATTTATATTATACTGTATGTGCTTTGTATATGTGTAGGCCTACTGTTTATGGTATATACTTTATTATTATTCTGTATATGTGAGTTGTAGTTGTTGTATGTGCGCTGTAGCATACATAAATTAAGCATTGATAAAGATAGCCATTGGCTTCCGAAACGTCTGCTAGGCCTAATTACCTATTTTTTCATACCTGTGGCTGACAGTCCTTCCTTTGTTTTATCGTTTAAGAACCTTAATAATTCATACACTGCGAAACAGCTCAAATCACTCAACATTCAAAACCCATAAATAACTTTATTATAAAACTTTATTATTTAATTATTAGAATTCTTCCTCTCAACTCTGGCTAAATGGAACGGAACAAATCGGTTCCCGGCATTAAATCTGTGCTGTTTCTTACGTTTCTTAGATTTAAGTTAACATTGTCATGTCTATGTATGAATTGTAGCACTTTGATTAAGTGCTGATATGTTTTGTTTAGGCCCCATCTTCAAGATTGTACACAGTGAGTGTCCTTCTTATCAACAACTCAAATAATTCTTAGGTATAAATTCGTTCGGTTTGTCCCCGACTCTTAGTAATAATATCTTACTGTCCAAAAAATCCTTTCTAACATTATCCATAGGCAATTAATTAGCTCCCTGTCTAGACCGCTTCATTAGGCTGCCTGGCTGGTTTTATAAGTAAATAGCGGGTTGCACCTTTTTATGTAACAAATTTACAAACCTATAATTGTGTTGCCTCTGTTCTTATTGTGTTATGTTACTTAAAATCAAAGTCAACCATAAATAATATCATATACTTCTTTTGTATCTCGGACGTTTTATACATCACAGGAGAGAGAGCATAGGCAAGGCAGGCATAAACCTGCAGCATAATATTTATAGATGTATTTTCCTTGTGCAATAACTGTATGTATGCCCTGTTTGCCGTATTAAATTAATAAAGATTGTTCAAGGTTAAAAAAGAATCAATGACACAAATAAGACAAACACACAGCTTTAAGTAATATCCCACACACACTACTGTTAGTCTATCAGACACGAAGTGGGGCCTTCGCGCAGCACGTGAAATGAGTTAATGCTAAGTATCAACTCGAAAGGATTATAAAAACATAGGAGAAGATTTTCCCGGAAAACGTTAACCCTCTAGCGGGAGACTGGGTAACTGAAGAAGGAAGGATTAGTTTCCCTACAAAGCCACAGCCTATGGTCTATTACATATCTACCAAGTTTCCGATTGACGGATCATAAATAACGAAATGTTGGAAGGTTTTCACTTTCATACATTTAGCCCTCTAGCGGCATATTAAAGAACTATGGATCAATCACCTTCCTCACAAAGACGAGGCATGTGGTCTAGTACATACCGGTACTGTATATTCCAAAATTCAGCTTAAATAGATTAAGATCAAGGAATTTGCGAAGGTTATCACTTTCCTACATTTCGCCCTCTAGCGGCAGACTCGAAAACTCCGGACCGATTACTGTCCACACAAAGACTTAGGATGTCTTCTAGTACATATATGACAAGTTTCAGCGTAATCAGATCATAAACAACTAAATGGAAGAATAATTTCACATTCGGGACATTTCGCCCTCTAGCGGCAGACTGGAGAACTGCAGACAGATTAGCCTCCTTTGAAATTTACAGCTAATGGTCTAGTACATACTTCCCAAGTTTCAGCTTAAACGGATTAAAAGCAAAGAAATGGGTGGCCATTTAATGTTTAGACATGTGGCCCTCTAGCGGGAGACCATTGCACTGATGGTGTCTGAAAGTCTCTCAAAAATCTCAACTTTTGCTCATATTGATACCTACAAATTTTCAACTTGGCAGCTTTAAATCCGACAAAGTTATTAGCATGTCAAAATCGTAACGACGACGACAACGACGACGACGACGACGACAACTATTTGCATAAATTGACCCACCCCCTAACAGTGTCAATTCGCTAAGGCTCCGCCAACTTCGTGGCTCGCCCCACAAACAGAGCTGAAGTATTTGATTATTATTCTCAATCTATTATTGGCACTAAATTAACCTATAGCACAAATCTTGATAAGTATATAGGTAGTACCGGTGTTCGATGGTCCTACAATGCTACAGCGAATATGGCATCACCCTCCATCCTGGAAAGTTCAAAATTTACTCAGGAATGGGTAAAGTTTGCAAGATACATCATTTCTCAAAACAGTATCGAGACAGACCCTGACCAAGTCAATGCTATACATAAGTTTCCCAAACTAACTAACATAAAGCGAACTTATAAGTATTATGGGACTCATATATCAACTGGGATTTCACAAATGCGTCCGAATCGTCAAATCCGGATAGTTGGTAGTGGCAGTCGTCAGTGCTACTGCCACTTAGTTACATTTGCATGAGTTATTGCGAACTCGCAACCATTTTACATTTACAATAATCCATGATAATGCATTTGAAGCAGTTAAATCCGCACTACTGAGAACTCCAACCCTTCAATCCTCATGTAGAAACATGATTAGAAGTCAACGTAGGTCGATTGCATGGATTTGGTTTTGATTTACTACAAAATTACAACAATAGATGGAAACTTATTGCTTGTGGAAGTCGTTTTATATCGGACGCTGAAACCTGGTACTCTACAAGAGAAGCTATTGCTATAAAAAATGCAATGAATAAATGCCAGTTATATTTGGCCGCATTAGAAAGTTTTAAAATTATAGCTACACCCCTCCCACCACGGTATGACACAGGCGAAACAATGAGCGCCGTCTGCTATCTATTGACCGGGGATAAACAATGGCATAGTCCAATTCGTTCAGCAATGTCAAGAATAACTACCGAGTCTACCAAAGGAGATGTTGTTCACCGACGTACAGCCAACGAGACCCTTCGAGCATATATCGACAGACCTGTTCTCATTCGGTGGTGGACACTACATTGTCTAAACAGATTATTACCTGGCTACCCACTCGTTGGTCAATGGTGTAATGAATCAACTATAATTGTGTATTGAACCAACATCAATGCAAGTCATCTCATCAGCGAATACAAAAATGTTTCATTGACTTCAGCCATTCCAACTAAACTCCGAAGTGATGGAGGACGTCAATTGGCCACCCCTAATTTCTAGAAATTTCTGGAACGTTAGGGTGTTGAATGGGCATTTAACATGCTGCATTTTCTGTCTAGTAACGGACACGCGAATGCAATGTAAAACTCATTAAAACTTTATTGGTAAAAATTATGGGTGTACCGGATAGCACATCTTGCATCCGGTACGAATTTTGCCGGATATTCGGCCGTATTTTCCAGGTTGTACTTATTGACTTATTTATAGAACCTTTTTGCCTTGTCACCAGAGTTTAATTGATTATAGCTGTATTGCGATATCTGTTTGCACCTAGGAGCAGCTTTGGTTTTAAAATTTTCGTAAAGTACTGGGTACAGTGATACATTAGGATTGCGATTGGCACCACCTAACTTCAGGATTCAAGTATCTTCTAGGATGCAATGTTCTCCAAGTTCGAAGACATTCTAGATGAGAAGAGGAGTCGTCTTCTACCCGAGAGGGGGGAAGAGGTCCTCTTTATTTACCATAACTTGACAAAGTTTGAAATAAATTAGAATTGATAAGAGTTCGAGTTGATATGATATCTTGATTTAAGTTGAGTTATTATATGTTGGTTGATTTGTGTTAATCTTAATAGTATAATATATAAAAAAATATATAATTCAGATACCCTTTTTGACTCTTACAGAAAATGTATTAAATTAAATTAATTTTTATTATTTATTATTATTTTTATTAAATCAAAATTATTAAAAGAAAAAGTGATGATTAATAATAAAAGTTATACAAAACATTGAATTAACTATCCAGCCGGATTATCGGATAGCAGATTTTGTCCAAAATACGCCGGATATCCGGCCGGATCGGATATCCCGTTCACCCCTAGTAAAAATGCCATCTTCGGATATAAATTCAGAGGAATTCCTCAAAGGTTTACTTGAGTTGCCTAACACACCACACACGGCAGGAGCAACTTATGATTGCGTGTACCAGTTCATTATTCATAATTTAGTTAGTAATAATTAGTTCATAATTCGAGCCAAAGTGGCAGCAGCCGTTGAACTCGAAACCCAACCGAAACCAGTTCCAACACTGGAATTTGAAACTGAATGTAAGGTGTAATACGATGTAGCACTCTCATAACAAACAAAACCTATTGTTAGGTTTGAGGAATTGTCTGATGCGGGGGGGGGGGGGGGGGGGGGGGGTTGGTATGGATTCATATACTGTACATAGGTGATATGACTTTCATTATCCCCTTTACAGTGAATGGCACAGGCCTATATACATACTGTATCTAGTCTTTCCATTCTGACATTATATGGATCGGTTGTGTTGTTCCAACATCCGCTTTCCACCTCAGCCTACAGGCTACAGTTGTCTGGCTGTGCACCAGACATACCACATACACAGTTGTAAGTCAAATCCCGAGTTTTAAAATTTGATGTAATGTAAGTACAACTGCAATGAGGAATTAATGAGATGAAAAACGCGAAAAGGAAATCTACATTTTATTCACAAGGCTACCCTTTATATTATATGCAAGCGAAAGAAATTACCGGATGCTTTTAGAACTTATTATTGTTCTCCCTCACTTAATATTCGACATAACCGAATTTGACGGCAAATGTTTTTTATTATATTGTTGTCATCATGTGTAGTTAATTAATTAAGTTCCTTAGCTCACAAAGTAAGTTCATACGCTTGTACATCACTGTGTTGGTACATTATGTCATTACAGGATCAATAACTGCCAACACAGAATAACTTCATAGCATAATAATAGCTGTATGTTATATCACACAATCAATGATACGTACATTAGAAGCAAAATGTTTTAATTGTTCAGTAGTTCTGTTTGTTATAATAACACGAGTAGTGGGGCCTTTGTGGGGCTGCAACCTTAGTGGGGCTGCAACCCATCTAAGCGAACAATTATAATTATACTATGGCTAGTTATACTGTATATTGGCTTCCGACACACACACACACACACCGTTTTAGAAAACGGTCATAGTATAATTATAACAGTTCGTGGATGGCTCTCAGTTTTGACTCGCCCCACAATTACTATTATTAAATATATACTAGGGAATGAATCTATCAAAGACGTTGAACAACACAGTAATGCGAATAAAAAATTGAACGATTTGAGGTTAACACCATAAAGTTATAATTACTACACAGGGGGATGACGGATAATTATAAATTTTTCCGTGAATCCCACCGTACACACATGATTAGTAGCATAGTAGGTTGGCTACAAACACATTTGTGTAACTAGAACAATATATGTAAAGAATCATTCTACCAAAATTCATAATGATAAAGATTGTATCTGTCATGGTATGGAAAGAGATCAGTTGAGTACATGATTGTAGATGAGTGTACTAGAGTAATGTGTAGTATTGTATTAAAATCATTGGGATGTGTTTTGTTTCCCCACCACTACTACTACTGACCACACTATGTATGTCTAACACTCAGTACTATAATTATTGAAAGAATTAACACTATTTAAAGCGTCGGTAAACCTGATTTGTAATCAGGTACTAAAATTCGTAACTGGGAACGTCAATTCGTAACCAGGCGCTCAGATTTATAACCAGGAACTCCAATTTGTTACAGGATTCTCAGATTTGTAACCAGAAATTCAGATTTGTAACCAGGAAATCAAATTCACAACCGCAACTAGTTGACTGTTTTTTTATGGAAATAAAAGGTCGGTTCCTTATCGGGCCGTCTAAGTCTGTGACTAGTATTTTTCTCAAAACATTAATCTATCTTAATGCAATTTCTGTTTCTTTAATTCTCATTTAGCCGGTATATTTTATTGTTAGTTATCGTTTACTTGTAATGATTGAACAGTGGCGTATTTAAGTTTTCGTCAAGGAACACGTTCGTGGGGCCTTCGCGCAGCACGAGGCCCAGTTATGAGATACAAATTAAAATTGTGCGACTGTATCACAAAATCAGGTTATGAGAGATTAACCCACATCACCAATGATTCAAAGAAAGGGGGACAGTACGTGTTCACCCCTTTTAATCTGCACCCCCCCCCCCCCCTCCCCCCACCCACCAATACATAACCGCGACATCTACCACCCACGGAAGGGTAGCACGAACTTATTTCCAAACGCACGTTCAATATGCAAAGCCAGGTGGTTTATAGGAATATAATCAATGCAGTACTCGTCTTCATTATAAGCCTCTTTGCGTTCGACCTGTTTTGTATTAAAATATATTTATTAAACGCAGGCTGACGCTCTTTATAATAATAATACCTAGGGATGCCAGCTTCCAGACTTTCAATCTTTACTGCCGCGCAAACCCCGCAGAGGAAGTTTTGGTTTGAGAGATCAAGCCCATCGGCAATTGGTGTTTCAATTTCGGTCCAGGAACTCTGACAATGGGAGCATTCAATCTTAGCTGTGGTCCATTCCCGTGGTTTCGGCTTCCTTTTCTTCGTCCCTATGACAGATTCTTCTGAAGACGTTCGATTCGCTTTCAGTTTATTGTTGGCGTTTGTGTTTTGAAGTTGTATTCGAGTGGACAGTCGCGCCGGTTTCGAGGTAACCATACCGACCTGTGATAAGCGTTGGTTTTGTTGAGTGCCGGTATTCATCTTCTCTCACCTCTTCAATGTCAGATGTTGCAAATACTGATAACACGAATAACGGT
>JAUCBJ010004523.1:0-14977 GCA_032718475.1 Nemertoderma westbladi | reverse complement strand
ACGTTAGTGAGTGAGTGAAAATAAAGCCACGAGGATCAGAACACTGTAAAGTACTTTGCAACAAGTATGTATGTAGTTTTATTCCAAAATTTTAACATTACGAAATGATTGTACATATACATTATAAGTGATAGTTAGTGATAGACAAATTATATTAGTTGCTGTATAAATAAATGTAAAAATGACATAAATTATGTTATAAATAAGTTAGCTTATATTTATCGCGGCGTTTGGAGCCATGTTATAATAATATAGCTAGGCCCTACTGGTTATTAATAGCTATACCTCGCCTACCGGTAGGTAATGCAGTAGGCCTATCTGGCTGCCAGGCAAATTTCCACCTATTGTTTACGTGGTATCCAATGACGGCGTTAAGTAATGTCCCCTTAGTGGACATTACTTAACGCCGTCATGGGTTACCACGTAAACAATAACACAAAATACAATACTAAATGTACAGGCCAATACAATACTGTAATGTCCTCTAAAGTTGTAAAGTGCTAAATAACAACTCGCTGTTAATACTGACGGCGCTGAATAAGGTTACAATTTTGGAATAAAAATATTTGAATTTGGTTTGGAAATACCTGAGATATGGACATTCGAAAGTTGCATGTATTTGCTACCGCTGCAGGCCATTTATTCCATTAAATAAATACACAATGTTCTAGAACATTTTGTTTATGTACGAAACGAATATCCATGTACTGCACGGCTTACGTACTATTATTACTATTCAGGCCCGTATCGTGCGGGGGGGCTTTGGGGGCACTGCCCCCCCAGAGAAGTCCCACTGCCCCCCCAGCCATATATTGTTTACTCGCCTTGTTCGCAATTAATTAATAATAATATTGTTGGTAATCAATATTATTGGATTCACATACACCTGCCCACTGACCTGACCTGACTCCCCACCATTCAATTTGGTCCAATTCTATAACTACATGACATTATACCTACCTAATGTACCTGTAATTACTAAAAATACTCGAAAGCTCTAGGTTCTCTCATTGGCTACCAGGGTGGAGGGGTTGTTTGTTGTTGACCCATTGCTTATTTGCTTGTAGTTTGGGAGCCAGCTCGCAGCTAAAAGGCTTGGCGCTGAGGGTTGCGCTGGTATCCATAGCTATAATTTGTTGTAACTTAACCTTAACCATATTATACCTGAAGTGGGTCCTTCGCGCAGCACGTGATATAAACTTATGTAAGTGTAATCTTGAAAGAAAAATAAGCAAAATCTAATTAGATGCCCTTGATCACTTTACACCAGCCTAGAACCAGGCTTGAAAACTGCAGTCTATTAACTAAGTCTATAAAACTATTACATGCGCATTGCATTGTTGCCAAGCTACATATTAGATAAACAAAATGTTCTAGAACATGGTGTATTTATTAAATAGAATTAATGGCCTGTAGCGTTAGCAACTACATGCAACATTCGAATCTCCATAACTCAGGTATTTCCCAACCAAATTCAAATATTTTTACATATTTGGAATCCTTGCACGGTCAGCTTTCCACTAAAGGTGTGAAGAATAACTGCGGTGTGCGCTAAATTGAAAACGAAAATAAAAAAATAAGGAGAAAGGTAGGTAAAATTATCCATGTTTCACATCATCATCAAGATTTGTAGAAAAATTTGGGGGGGGGGGGGGGATCCTTGCCACTGAATTACGAAGACTATATTCCAGGACATGGTGTAATTCTGCCGTCTTGAAGGCAAAATACCCTATCTCCAAAAATTGTGTTTTGAGTAATTTAACGAAACGCGTTCTCTTCTACAAGTATGTTATACAGCTACCTGGATACCAGAATTGGAATTGCAAGTCACCCAAATATACTAACTTAGAATTTCAAATGCAAGATGCACAACTTTTGTGATTTGGGAGCTTAAATAATGCTGAAAAGATTTTATAGGGTGTTTTGCCTCGAAAATATTGGCGCAAAATTAAACTGAACGCTGATATAGGGTGTTTTGTCTATCAAGAGTTGGTCAAATAGTTTAATATCTTCAAATGATATACTGCAGGGTGGAATTTATACTTGGAATTGTGTAGTTAAGGATTGGGTTTTGGTAAATACAGTAGTGCAAATTATAATTCAAAAACATGAGCACCTAGGCACCACCTAACTCCAGATACCTAAGCACCACCTAACTCCAGATGACTTTTCTGAATCTGGACTACTTAACTTAGATAGTAGAGTTAAGCAGCTACGCCTTAACCATGTGCATAAAGTGTATAATGGTAAATGTCCCAATTACCTAAAACAAAAATTCAACAGAGTACGCGATACACACTCTTACAGTACCAGTGCTAGTGCTTCAAACTTCTACCTCCCGAATTGTAAATCCTTTGAATCTGATACTTTCTTTTTTAACGGCATAAAAAATTGGAACGCTCTGCCTAATGAAATTAAAAACCTAAATAATCAACATTCTTTTAAATCTGCAGTTAAATCTCATCTCCGTGTGCAATGTAAAAATAGGTACAATAGTCCTACAGTAAGTTATTAGTTTATTAATTATTTACTATTTATACTGTAATTACGTTTTATAATAAATTGTTCTGTACATTACATCTTTATCGTTGAGTCGGGCATTGTCACGCTCTCGGTAAAGTTGTACATGTACATAGTGTAATTACGTTTTATATTGGTTTTAGGTTAGCGTAGTGTAATATTGTATTTGTAACCAAGTAACATAAAGGACCCCCTTGGAAATAAGCTGCAAAGCTTTAGGGGTAATCCTATATGTTATGTTGGACAATACCTTTATACCGGTACATTGTTTGGTGTATTTGTTATTGTTTTTACATAATGTATAAATAAATCTATCTATCTATCTATGAGATAAACAGCAGATAATTGCTGTATAATTGGTTGCCTGGTAACGTCATCATGGTTAGGCCTACCATTCCATGAATGTAATGTACTCAAACTAAACTCATTGGAATCGATTATAGATAGTTACATATTTGCCCGCAAATTTTTTTAGAAATATTCTAGCTAGCTACTGTATAACTATGTGACCAGTTTTCCAAAACCTAGTCCGCCAAAATCAAACTCAGTCTACTTTGCCTTGAAGTGCAGTCCTTCATTATTTACATGTTCAGTTCACCATCACACTTTAACTAACGAATTTCAAATATTTCTTGGAATTATTTGCCAAAGTCGTTGAATCAATTCATTGACTCTGTCTATGGGAACTCCTTTGGGTTGAGCCACTGGACGTGGGATGCACATAGTGGCATTGCACTTCAATAAGCTGACTCCCCACAGCCACATATCCTCCCCACACAGCCACATATCCTCCCCACAGCCACATATCCTCCCCACACAGCCACATATCCTCTCCACACAGCCACATATCCTCCCCACACAACCACATATCCTCCCCACACAGCCACATATCCTCCCCACACAGCCACATATCCTCACCACACAGCCACATATCCTCCCCACAGCCACATATATCCTCCCCACACACACATATCCTCCCCACACAGCCACATATCCTCCCCACACAGCCACATATCCTCCCGCCTCCCCATAGCCATATTTCCTCCCTGCGACCACATATCCTCCCCACACAGCCACATATCCTCCCTACACAGCCACATATCCTCCCCAATCAGCCACATATCCTCCCCACACAGCCACATATCCTTACCACACAGCCCAATATCCTCCCCACACAGCCACATATCCTCCCTACACAGCCACATATCCTCCCGCCTCCCCACAGTCATATTTCCTCCCTGCGACCACACATCATCCCCACACAGCCACATATCCTCCCCACACAGCCACATATCCCCCACACACAGCCACATATCATCCCTACACAGCCACATATCCTCCCAACACAGCCTCATATCCTCCCGTCTTCCCACAGCCACACATCCTTCCCACACAGCCACATATCCTCTTCACACAGCCACATATCCTCCCGCCTCCCCACAGCCACATTATCCTCCACACACAGCCACATATCCTCCCCACAGTCCACCGCCACCTAAGCTAAAACACCACCTCCAATATCCTCATCCAAGTTGAAGCCGTAAAATGTGTCTTCCAATTCCATTGCCTTTGTATATTCCTAATCAACTGAATTGAGATTCTATAGAGTCAGTAAGTAGGGAAATACCCTTTCCTAGGGTATTTTGCCCACATGTAAATGCGAACAAACTGAAATTCCCTCCAATATCTAAGCATAAGTAATAGGAAATAACACTATTATAAGGAAAAACACCCTACATTTAAAATGTAAGGTAAACTGAATAAAAGTGTTACTAAGTCAAAATACCCTATGTACCATATTTTAGATTGCCTTTAAATGACAGGGCTGAGGATCAAGCATAGGGTGTTTTAAACTCGGAAAATATGACTTTCTTGCATATAAACCATCGTATTTCTTGGTTTCATTTGAAAGAGCGCCTTAAATTAGGCCGGTCTGTACAATAAAAATTTTGAAATTTTGAGATAGGGCATTCTGCCTTAAGACGGCAGAATTCCATGTAGCAGAGGCCTTAAAAATACTAAAGTCACTATTTCGGAATCCCTTATAAAACAACTAGAGTCAATATCCGGTAACACAGGGCCAGTGACAGAACTGACAAAGTATGTCTGTATTAACTGCAGTAACTCCTGCAGTACTCTTGTGCAGTACAAAATGGACTAGTTAAATAGACCTTACTACTGTTAGTACTGTACATATAGTACAGGCCTACATCATACATGTTTATCAATTTAGAACAGACCACACTTGGCACACATTGCACAGGGTAAAAACTCTCAAAATTCGCACCGAAATGAGGTGATGAAGAGAGTAATTACATCGTAATTAGGAAAAACCGGAAAAACTACTGTATAAAGGCCAGGATTTCCCTACCATCCTTAACACACGATGCACAAATTTAATAAAGTTCTACTACACAGATATTATTTAATTTTAATTGTGGATTCAATTCAATACTGGGAAACGGCCCGGGTCCAAAAAATGTCCAAAGCAGTTCGCTATACGTTTGTATACAAACAACAATGGTTGTCCATACCCTTCTTCGCTTCCATCAGACTAGCTACCTAGGCCTGCCGACAATAAGACCAAGAAAGATACCGGTACTAGGCCTATACAGTTTTTATCCCTGAGTCAGACTACAGCCAGACAGCACAATGTCCCCGCTCTTAATCTCCACAGTTTTCATCGTTCTGGGTCGTTTCGTTGTGGCAGAACCATCCGATCCGCGGGGTAACCCTGCAACCCACCCAATACCCGTATTGGACTGGTTTGCGGAACACCCTGTCGCTACCGTTTCGAACTGCCGCGCCGAATCGACGGAGATGTGGTCGACGAGTGGATTTAGCCTCTACTGCTCTCGTCGGGGAAGAAGATCTTGGGTCTCCTCTCCACGATCTAGAGGCCTAATCGCTAAACTCTGTCTACTGTCTCTGGCTGGGGATATTGAGACCAACCCAGGACCCAGCAGGACGCGGGCCCCGGAGATCAACTGTCCCGTCTGTCAACGAGGAACAAACTCTCGGAGTAAGATCGTCCAATGCGAGAGTTGTGACACATTTGTACATTTAAAATGTTACCGTAGGAAACGCAGTAATTTATTCTCCACCAGAAACAATCTTGAACCAAGTTTTCTCTGCAATAGCTGTATTTTTACCGAACTTCCCTTTCATGATACAATTTTAGAATCAGAAACCGACGATTCATTTCTCACATCGCCTCTGCAAACTCCAAGTGATGCTGAGAGTGAAACTTTTAATTTTTTTAAGAAAAAAGGTCTGCATTTTTTGCACTTAAACGCACGATCTCTGCTTCCAAAACTTTCCGAAATTCGTATTTTAATCAATAAATCCAACCCAGCAGTTTTAACAATCTCTGAAACTTGGCTCGATGATAGTGTTTCTGATGGAGAAATTTATATTGATAATTACGTAGTTTTACGTAAGGATAGGGACAGACACGGTGGTGGTGTCTGTACGTACATTCGATGTGATTTAGCTTTTAATCGTAGGGAAAGACACAAAAATCTTTTTTCGGGGATCATAAAACAGTAACAGTTAGGTCTATGAAAAATTACAGCAAGGAACGCTTTTTAAGTTTGTTAGTTAATTCTGACTGGGAACCCTGTTTTAAGGCCGCTGACATTAACCTTGCGTACACTGTTTTTAAAGATATATTTTTAAAGGCACTTAATACTGTAGCACCAATTAAAGAAATTAGTCTTAAACAACGCACTGAGCCCTGGATGACCTCGGGTATTCTTAGTAATATCAGAGAAAGAGATAACTATTTGTATAAATTTAGGAAATACCGTGTTTTAGCTGATTATAATAATTACTGCAAATATAGAAACCTTGTCCAACGGGAAATAAAAAAAGCTAAATCTGAATATTTGTACAACAAAATAAGTGAGAATAAAGATAATCCAAAAAGTCTATGGTCTACCCTAAAATCTTTAGGTTATAAAAACCTTAAATCTAAATTGAATATTGTTCTGCAAGATAACGGTGAGCTGATTCATGATCATACTCTAGTTAGTAATTTATTTAATAATTATTTTACTAATGTTGCCTCTAATTTAGTTAAGAAGTTACCGTTATCAAGTAATAAATATAGTATAGGGTCCGAAACTCTAAATAATTTTTATTTAGAAAAGTTACAAAATTCAGAAAAGTTATTTTTAAAACCCGTTTCTGAGGATTTCGTTTTTAAAAATCTACTTAGCCTATCAGCCTCAAAAAGTACCGGTCTAGACCTAATACCTGCCCGTTTTCTTAAGGATGGTGCTGAAGTACTTAAAGTGCCTATTACTTTTATTATTAATTACTCTATCGTAGATAATGTAGTACCAGACGAACTGAAATTAGCTAAGGTTGTTCCTCTGTATAAAAAGAATAGTAAAGTAGAACCCTGTAATTACAGACCTGTTAGTATCTTAAGTATTGTATCTAAAATTCTAGAACGTTCTGTTTTTCTACAGCTGGAGGCACATCTTAGTAGGCTAAATCTGATCTATGAACTTCAGTCCGGTTTTCGTAAATCATATTCTACAGACACCTGCCTTATTAACTTAACTGATACAATTAGATGTAATAACGCAAAGGGTTTATATACTGGTATGGTAATGTTGGACCTACAAAAGGCTTTCGATACTGTAGATCACGAAATTCTGCTTGGTAAGTTAGGCCTGATGGGTGTAGGTTCTATAGACTGGTTCAAGTCCTACCTGTCAGACAGAGGTCAAACTGTAGTCGTAGTCATTAGCAAATCGCAGTCTACTGTACAAGAGATTACCTGTGGTGTACCGCAAGGTAGTATATTAGGTCCTCTGCTTTTTGTATGCTATGTAAATGATATGATAAGTAGTATAGATCCCGATTTTAAACTCATTTTATATGCCGACGACAATGCTCTTATTTTCTCTCATAAAGATCCTATCCATATTTCCCAAAAGTTAAGTGCAGTTCTAGAATCCTGTAATGAGTGGTTGGTTGATAATAAGCTATCCATTCACTACGGTAAAACTGAAAGTATTTTGTTTGGTTCCAAAAGAAAGTTAAAGAAGGTAACTAAGTTTGAAGTCACTAGTAATGGACATAAGATTGAAAATAAAAAGGAAGTTAAATATTTAGGCGCCACATTGGATAACTGCTTATCAGGAGAAAGTACAGTGAAAAATATTTTCTCGAAAGTTAACAGTAGGCTTAGGTTTCTATACAGAAATAAAAATAGTTTGAACACCGACTCCCGCAAGTTACTTTGCTCTTCTTTAATACAGTGTCACATGGACTAGGCATGCGCTTCTTGGTATGAAGGCGTAACCAAACAGCTTAAATGTAAATTACAAGTAGCTCAGAATAAAGTAGTACGATTTATTAAAGACTACAAACCTAGGCACCACCTAACTCCAGATGACTTTTCTGAATCTGGACTACTTAACTTAGATAGTAGAGTTAAGCAGCTACGCCTTAACCATGTGCATAAAGTGTATAATGGTAAATGTCCCAATTACCTAAAACAAAAATTCAACAGAGTACGCGATACACACTCTTACAGTACCAGAGCTAGTGCTTCAAACTTCTACCTCCCGAATTGTAAATCCTTTGAATCTGATACTTTCTTTTTTAACGGCATAAAAAATTGGAACGCTCTGCCTAATGAAATTAAAAACCTAAATAATCAACATTCTTTTAAATCTGCAGTTAAATCTCACCTCCGTGTGCAATGTAAAAATAGGTACAATAGTCCTACAGTAAGTTATTAGTTTATTAATTATTTACTATTTATACTGTAATTACGTTTTATAATAAATTGTTCTGTACATTACATCTTTATCGTTGAGTCGGGCATTGTCACGCTCTCGGTAAAGTTGTACACGTACATAGTGTAATTACGTTTTATATTGGTTTTAGGTTAGCGTAGTGTAATATTGTATTTGTAACCAAGTAACATAAAGGACCCCCTTGGAAATAAGCTGCAAAGCTTTAGGGGTAATCCTATATGTTATGTTGGACAATACCTTTATACCGGTACATTGTTTGGTGTATTTGTTATTGTTTTTACATAATGTATAAATAAATCTATCTATCTATCTATAATGAAGAAGTTGTAGTGGAGTAGTGGAGAGTTGCAGATAAAAGTCGTTTAATTTTCAATTGACAATATAATATTCAACTGTACAGTATACTGTGCATCGTTTTAATACTGTACAATGAAAGCGAACCAAGAGGAAATGGTTGCTGTAGGGCTGTAGGTTAGGTAGGTTCTGTATTTATGAAATGAAAGCGAATTCCAATCTGGGCGTTATAAAAAATGGAATTTACGGGCTGGACGGTGTTTGAGTACTGTAGGGTTTACTGCATCCTGATATGTAACTCCTTCAAATTTAATCTGAATAATTGTGTTTATAGTTGTTTTAAGGGCTCCTGAAATAGTTACTCTAGTAGTTTTAAGGGCCACTTCTAAACATGCAATATAGCATATTGAAAACAGCTGATGGCGTTGCTAGGTATGTTTAGGCTAGGTTTAAAACCAATCAGGAAATAGTGATTCTAGTAATTTTAAGGGCTCCTGGGGTGGTGGGGGTTGGTCTATTAGAACAAATCCCTTCTCGGCGAATAAACAACAAATATCCTGTCTCTGTGAATCAACAATATTAATATCAATAAAATACTAATTATCGAAAAGGAACAGGTTACAGTGACATGTTATTCTTACCCAAATAATATAGGAGAAGCAATAGCATAGGTTAGTTTCATTTTCAATCGATTTCAACTAAACTTAATTTCATCATAACTGTTATAGGATTTGTTGAGTTTTCCCTGGATAGGGATGACTTTTGATTGCATTGAGAGTCCCCATCATCTACTTTAGAAAACATAATAATAATAAATAAAACATAAAACATTATATATAAAACATAATACAGTACTTGTTACTAATTCAGTTTTAATTAAAATTAAACCAGCTAAATAAATGTAAACAATAAATAAAAAGTAATTATTATTCTAATTAAGCTAACGTCCCGCCGGGTGGGTGAGCCCTTTATAGGTTAGATAACACGTCCAGGACAAATAACTGCGTGGGGGACTCTAACCATTCTGATAGTGGCGCAGATAAAAGGTAAACCTGGAAGGAAACACTACTTGATACCTTGTATGTCCACAATTTATATCCTTACGGCCCCCCAATACGTCAGTACGAAAAATCCGCAGCCAACCAGCTACTGGGTCAACCCTAATGTACTTTGGCACTACCACTAATCGTTTGTTAATAGCTAAATAATGCAGTTCAAAAGTTATGAGTGATGGTGTTAACCTTACTCTTCATAAATGTCTGTGAATGCTGTCTGGTCTATGATTGTGGTTCTGACGGTTTGTCTGTCAAAATATAACAAAAGCATTCTTTATAGCTAAAAGTTATGTTATGAGGGTTTCCCTGGTCGCTGATTTCATTTCAAACGAAAACTATTATGTTTGTCTGTCAGTCTATCCAACGATCTGTTTGTCAAAATATAAGGACATCATATCACCTAGCTAAAACTTCTTTGTTGTGGTTTTTTGGTCGCAGATTTCATTTCTGAAGTAAGTTTTCATTTTTAGTGAAGTCTATTATGTCTGATTGTCGGTCTGTCTGTATGTCGCCTGTCTGTCTGTCATAATATATGGAAAGCATTCGAACAGATAAAAGTCTTGTTATTGGGAAAAACCTACTACGCCTGTGTGTCTGTCTGACGGTTTTTCTGTCTGTCTAGCGATCTGTCTGTCAAAGTGATAGGATAGCATACCAACTAGCAAAAAATTTGTTTCGGGGATTTTCATGGTTGCTGATTTCATTTCCAATGTCAGTTTGCGTGTTTGATGTCATCCACATTGATGTTTGTCTGTTCAGATGTCGGTTTTATTTTGACGGACAGACAGACAGCAATGACAGCAGACATGATTCTATCAAATGAGTAAACTTACTTAAGAAATGAAATCAACGACCCGGAAAACCCTTGCAATAAAATTTTCAGCTGGGTTGTGTGCAGTGCATTCTAACATTTGAATTGATTAAATGACCCTAACCCTAAGAATGCAAATTTTAAATTTCAAAATGCAAAGGATTTTCTAAAAATAAATGAATTCTTGTGGAACTGGGCACGAATGATGAATGGATGATGCTTAACACCCTCTATTACACCTTTTTTTGATTTTCATTGCTATAGCTGAAATATTTAACATAATGTGTCAATTTTTGGTCAAAAAGGGCAAAATCTGGCAAAAAAAACCGGTACCGATATTTTTAAAATAATTTTTGAACAGAAGCATTTATCATGGTGATAATACAATCGATTTACGATGTATGTAATTGTCCACAAATAATGATGACAATTTGGGCACTTAATGACCATCCCTATAAAAGCCTTTGCATTTTATAAAATAATTGCATAAATTATGTTAATTAGGTAAAAAATTAAAAAGTTCAAAAAAAAAACTTTTTTGAATTTTTTTTATCTAACTATTCTATACACGTGTACTAAATGTCAATGAAATTGGGTAAAACGAAGTCTTCTATAAGGGAATGAACATTTTTAGTTAATTAGTTAACCACTCCCGTAACGGAAGCTTTATAATACCTATAAAAATGGCCGCGATGGAGGGTTAATATACAGTTTTAGTTGGAATTTATACTGTAACCCGTCTGCAATACGATAAACATTGGTATAAAAATATGGGCGGGGGAGAGGGAGGTTTAATCCGGTGTCAGAAGAGAATGACAATTTAGGGAGATGTTAGGCCTAAGTAAAAAAAACACTAGCTATTGCTATTGATTGCACGGTTTATGGTTTTAGTGTCGGAAATACTCTGCGTCGACGACTTCAACGATTTACTCGTGAGACAATCGACCAACCGGTAAACCGCTTCCCTTTCTCGTAACGACTTCCACGCCATGTCCACCTCCTTCTTACTCAACGGTTTCTTACGCTGTTTGGCGATTATCGTCTTGGAGTAATGTTCCAGAACCTCGTCGTCCAATAGGGATCCAGTATCTCTTAGCTGACTCCTCCGACACTCAGTCTGCGCCAGGTCCAACGCGCGGCCAACCAGCTCTCGTTTGTTCCCTTGCAACGCCTCCCACTCGCGTTTCAACCGATTAAGCTCGCCCACGAATGGGTTCTCTTTGTGCTCGGCCGTCTTCTCTTCGCTCTCGCTGTCGCTATCCAGAAAACCCTGGGTAATCAGTTCGTCCCGGATTCTGTGTTCCAACGTAGACGAATGCCTCGCGGAAATCCCGTGTGCTAGTCGTTGTTTCGAAGGGTGTTGATTGTCGCCGGTTGTCGAGGCTACCAATAGTTTCGACTTGTCGCTCACGAGCGACTGCAGCAGCTCGACGGTGAGTCGCCCGAGTCTCGTCGAATCCTCGTGCAACGAATTAAACCCGTTGGATTTGGACGGGAAATGTTTCCCGGGTTTAGTTTGCGACGCGTTCGGGTCTCCGATCCAGGATTTAGCGAACGCCGTTAAACAAAGCGAACTGTCCTTATCGCTGCGTTCGTCCGATTCGCGGCTACGAGACGATTTTAATAAATTCTCAAGAACTCCGCAATCCTCGCTAGTTATATCCCGACAAAATTCATTAACTTCGCTCCAAAATCGTGAGATTGGTAACTCAAGACTAGAGATTTCAGAATCATAAAGATGTTTATTTACTTTTAATTTACTCTGAACGTCCGTTTTGATTTTCTTTTTAATGGGGATCAGTTTATTTGTAAATGATTTATCGGATAGTAGGTGTTTGTCGTTGCCCGAAAGCGCGTTGTGTTCCATCCAGTCGACCAGCAGCTGTCGTTCCTGCTCTAATCCCCGCATCCTATGGCTAACGTTTTCCAACAAATCGCCCAATTCCTCCTCCAAATAGGATAGATCTTCATCCGCGCTGATACAAATAGAAGAACAACCCGACTTCCTTTTCAGGATAGATGTGTAAATCGGACAGGATATCGTGTGATCCAATTGTTTGAAATTGGCGAATTGCAACGAAGGGTCGTTGTTGTCGACATCGGAAGTCATATTGTAAGTGTAGGCCTAGCCTACACCAACACCAGTACACTGCTGCAGCTGTACAGGCCTACCGTTCAGCCGTTACATCGGTACCGGTAACTCTGTAACCTGGTAACTGTCTAATACCTGAATACTGTAATACAGTAATACGGTACTGTACAGCTGTAATACAGTAATACCTGAACTGCACTAACTGGGAACTGCTATACTGCAGTACTGCTAACCTGCTAACTGCAGAACTGTCAGACTATAAACTACTGCAGTACTGAACTAGCAGACCGGTGGTACGTACTAAAAGGTAGAACGATCTATAACGGGCTATAACGATCTATAACGATCTATAACTATAACGGGCTATAACGGGCTATAACGATCTATAACGGGCTATAACTTTCTATAAACAAGCTATAACCACCTATAACGAGCTATAATATGAAAATTTACATTAAAAAAACGCCCCTTGGGTGTGTTTAACTTTTGGATTAACACGGTGGTCTGAAAAATACCGCAGGTTAAAAATTAGGGTAGGCCTATCTGCCTAATTGCCTACTGGTAAGTTTTTTTTATTGGCCTATATTGCTCACTAATATATCCTGTATTCTATATCGACCAGAAGCTGACAGCGGATAGCAGGATGGAGGATAGACAGAGAGATGGGAGACCTCTCCACTGCTGCACTGTCTGATAGTCAGATAATGCAGTAGTGGCATGCTGACTAATGCAGTAATGACTGATTTCGTGATACCACAAAGATGAAAAGCATTATGGACTAAAAAACCAAATTGCGTAATTAAATTACTGACTAGGAAAATAAATCCATTCTAAAATATGTTTTTTTATTGTAAATTTTCAGATTATAGCTCGTTATAGGTGGTTATAGCTTGTTATAGGAAGTTATAGCCCGTTATAGATCGTTATAGCCCGTTATAGATCGTTCTACCTTTTAGTATGTACCCAGACCGGTGCGATTGGGGAGGGAAGTTCAGAGTTCAGCTCAGCAGCCTACTGCTGTCCTCAGGTTACTGCCAACAACTACCGGTATGCAGGTATGGATCGACCGAATTTAATATTTTGCCGAACCGGAACCGAACCTAATTTGAAAAAATTCGGTAGGCCTACCGAATACCGAATATTGAAAGAATATAACACTAACTTGTTACAAGATTGCATCTGTGAAGGCGGCTTACAAACACAAAGGACAACAACTTGTTGCGGGGTAACTACCGCCCGCTGTCATTACTGGCTATCCTATCCAAAATTCACGAAAGGGTAGTGTTTAACCAGCTACAGGCACATTACATTGAGAGGAAGTTAATACATACTCTACAATCAGGATTTCGTGAAGGGTACTCCACAGAAACTGCTCTGATATTCGCTGATACGGGTTATCCGAAAGGGAATCGATGCGGGAAAACTAACAGGCATTGTTACAATCGACCTTAAAAAGGCATTTGATACTGTAAACCCACGATATCCTGTTAGAAAAACTCACAGCGATGGGTGCGTCACCTAAAACAAAAGAATGGTTTAGATCGTACTTAACTGGAAGAAAACAGTATGTGTCAATCGGAAATGCTAAATCTACCACACGTCCAGTAATCCATGGAGTACCACAAGGGTCAGTCTTGGAAGTTCTATTGTTCCAGGGGAATGGCAATGACTTCCACATTGTGATTGAAGATGATACTCTTGACCCGGTATTTGCAGATGATACAAATCTAATGAAATCGGATAGAGACGCAGAAACTATATCCAAGTCATTAAGCGCTACAATGGACCGTGTTCTTGACTGGTGCATTCAAAACAAGTTAACCATTAACTTTGACAAAACATTCGCTATTCTTATTGGATCCCACCAGCGAATTGCAGCCTCCCCGAAGTTAGAAGTATATTGTGATGGTCGGAAGATTGAGAATGCGACATCAATTACATACCTCGGTTCTGATATAAACCAATGTTTGACTGGTATCGAAATGGCCTCCAAAGTAATCAGTAAATGCAACAAACGCCTAAAGTTTTTGCATCGATATGGAAGTGTCTTGGATCAATTTACGCGTCGTCTACTATGCAACACGCTAATCCAACCAAGTATTGACTATGCGGCATCAACCTGGATATTCAGTATCCCTGTGAAACTCAGGAAACAACTAGAGGCTATCCAAAGAAAATGTATCAGATATTGCCTTGGCTTCGGACCGCGCACACACATCGGGCTTGAACACTTCGAACAAATAAACTGGCTACCATTGCAAGAGAGAGTACATGCTGTTATAGCTACCCATATGTACAAGATTGCCAACAACCTTGCCCCCGAATATATGTCGGACCTAATAAACTTTCAGCGGTCTACTTACTCTCTGCGTACAAATAACTCATTGGCGTCGCTTCCGCAATGTGTAATAGCTCAAGCCCAGAACTC
>JAUCBJ010004522.1:0-17651 GCA_032718475.1 Nemertoderma westbladi | reverse complement strand
CTCTATTGATTTGCCAAACAGCGAATTATTGAGCAATTTCGCGACAGCTGTTTCAATATAACTTTTTGCCAGTCGCCTTTGATTAATATTAAAATCGATGTAATTTTTAAATACAAATTCTTGTTGAAAAGAATATAATTTATGTAGTTTAGTAACAATTAATCCATGTTTTATATAAAATTTTAACAGTTTCAAATGTAAATGATAAAACTCTTTATCAAATTGTGTCAGCATGAGTTTTGGTATAGACATTCTATATTTACGGGAGGTATCTCTTTGTATCGACAAGTTATTAAATTGTTCCCGCATATAAGGTGAAAGCATTGATTCATTTATACTTAAATGCTCGGGGGCTAACGGTAATTGTAATGTTTGATCGTGAATAGCCTTGGGATAATTTAAATCACATATTAAAAAATATCCAGTAGATCCCTCAATGTCTAAATCTACCAAGTACTCGATTAGTTTTTCTGGTATTGCATTCTCTAAATGTTTAATACTTACTTCTTTGAATTGTGAGGTGGGTAGTTTTTTACTTAAATTCCCAGAATATAAAGAGTTGAAATCAATATTAAAAATGTGGCATTCTTCCTTAGTAGAATCATATGTACTTGTACCTGGTATATTTGATTCTATATAATGTTTTCGACAAAATGAAACACCACCCCTAATTGATTTTTCAAAATCTCTATATGTCTGATAATCCTTTATTAATTCTATTTTACATTTATTATATTTTAGCGCGCAATCATAGGTAAATGACACGATACTGCAGTAAAAAACCGCTTCTAAATCGTAATTTTGTTTACAAACATTCCTAAAATTCTCAAATATATCGGCAAGCAAACAAACATCGAGTTTTAAATAGGCTAAAAGATAATCTTTGAGATTCACACAGTCGAATTCTACCCATGATATTCCCGCAAACCTATAATCTTCAATTGTGCATGTTTTTTGACTTAAGTTACTAAAAAAATTATTTATAGACGGCAAACCAGTATCATTAAATTTATTTATATCTGTCAAGTACTCGTATGGAAATACTCCTTTCCGTTTAATCGTTGAGTTATTCAAGTTTGGATAAAAATATTTCATTTCTTGTAGAGTAATAGGTAAAATTGAGCTTATATCATGACTGGCTACATCCTTTGTTGAACACTCAACTAAATTACTTAAAGAAAAGCTTAAAAATTGATATGTGTCTAAGAAACGTAACTCAATTTTCTTAGAAGTGTTTTTAATTGGGATAAAGGCACTCAGTGAAATATATCGTTCTGTATTTCTCGGTATAACCTTTATATCCCAATCAGTGTATTTCTTATCTCTAAATCCGCTTTGTAATATACAATGTATATCATAGTTGTTGGAATTGTGTCCGCAAAGTACATACAGGTATCGTTTCAATGATAAACTTCGGTTACAACTATTACAGGCTGCCTCAATATATTTACCTGTAATATGTGAATGATGTCTGTTTTTCCCTACTTTATTATTTAAAGTAACATTACAATAAAAACAAAATTTTGCTTGTTCAAAATTTACAAAATCAATATTAGTAAATGACATAGTTTTATGAGTGTATATGTCTGACCAACAACATAATTCAGTTATATCAGTATATAATGAATCTAAGAAATCTTGAATACAATTATTATTATTTGTCTTTACAAATGTTTTCAAATGACATTTTGGAGGGTCAATTAATTCAGTATTGGGAACAATTAAATAACACACAGCACACGGTATATGCTCCTGTATAATTTGATTATTAACTGACGGTTGTAAGATACATTCTATATCAAAGTAGGTGACAAACAATGGGGATAAGGTTCTATCTAAATTTGTAAAACTAATGTGTGTTCTTTTTTTAGGTAGTTTCTCACGCTGACTTCTTCCTTGGTAGCATGCAAGACGGTGTTGATGAAGAACTTCCGCTTGAAAAAAATGAGCCAAACACCTTTCGCAATATTTCCTATTTTGGATATGAAGAGCTTTCGTATTCAGTAATCGATTCAAGTTAGTTATGCAAACATAATGATTCTGTTTAGGTACATTGTTATTTTTTACTACAAGTAATATATTTAATAACTGTTTATCGGGTGTAATTTTACTAAACGGGGGTTGTCTTAATATAGATACCGGGGTGCGTTTGTTGTCGTTATTCCAACATAATAAATTAATTATATATTTTGAATTTTGTTTTTCAAAAAGTTTAATAACTAACTGCCACTGCGTTGGATAATCTTTGTTCCCATTGTCAAAAATGAAATGACTCATATAATTTTTGTACGATGAAGTACGGTTTTTGTTTATCTTCACTTTGCTACTAAATTTTGCGGATATAATTGCCCATTTAAAACAGTTATTATCAGCCGATTGTACATTTATAACACATTTTTTAACTGATAAAGCCTTAGGTAATTCCATATATCCATGCCCCTTATATAGTAACGAGCTACACTTAGATTCAGCTAATTTAATTTCAACCCTTAATAAAGATTTAATACGCCACCCCGAACCACGTGTGTTAAAGATGGCTATTTTTTGTAATATATTTTCCAAAACATACTCAAACCATGTGTCAAAACTTTGCGGCGAATCTACAGTATTAATAGCACCACCGGAAGAATTAAAATAAAAGGTTTCCAATTGTTCACCTTGTGAAAAATGTGATCTGTACATTAATACATTTAGACCTAACCACAGTCTAAGAACATTCATTTCTTTCAATCTGTCTAATATTAACTGAAGAATATTACCTCGAATTTGCGTTAATGCTGTTTCTACATCGGGATAATCTCTAGAAGTTGGGAGGTCGTGGACATAAATTTCAAGACGATTATCGTGAGCTTCTTGTTCCCTCGTAAAAATTGTTGCGCATGTGCCAAGAGCCACCCTTAAGTTTTTTCTGGATATTATATTTTTACGTTGCGAAAATTTACGCTTTCTTGTGTAGTAACATTTCAAGTGACAGTCGTGTCGTAGATAATCGTCATATGTATACTCTTTATTACAAGTAGAACAAGTCAATTGATAGGTGCGGAACTGCATTTCTTTACAACCAGTAGTCGTTTCATGTCGTTTACAAATTTCACTGCATGAAGTCACGACATGACACTTTAAACAAGAATAACCTTCAAAATGTGAGCGTAGGTGGCGTAAATAATTATGTCTAGTTACATTCATATGACAGAATGAACAACATATTGTTATTTTATCCATGTTGAAGTTTGTTTAGATAAATAATAATAATAATAAAATATCTCCAAAAATTAAAATAAAATGAAATGATATGATATTGACTACATCTAAACATTTATATGCTAGCGAGTGAAATAATTTTAAACCAATCACCAATCGCTTATGACTATTGGAAACCGCAAAGAGTTTAACTTATGATTAGGCTTACATGTTAGGATAATAATCTGGTTTCCATGGAGAATTAGTAACAGGCTCTACTAGAACTGGGTTACTGACAACTTTCTGTTTCTTTGCAGGTGATGTGTTGGTAAATTTACTCGATGATCTTGGCTTCCGAGGTAATATTTCAGGAAAGACCTGTTGCGGTTGAGAGCAGCTCTCTTCAACATCCGGATTAGGTGATGGGATCTCTACGAACGCTTTAGGTTTATCCAAAAGGACAAAGCCGTCAACGTGGGCTTCAGTAAGAGAAACGCTATCCAGCGATTCTTTGAGAAAACTAATATGGGCTTTATCATTCAAGTAATGCAACTCGATAGAATTTCCGCCGGCGCCTACTTCCGTAGAATTATCGGTGTTGGTGATAATAATTTTTTTATTATTGGTTTTAATCATTTTGAGACGGTCTGATAATTGAATGATATTTTTATCAAAAAGATGCTTGTCTGTTTCAGCGACTTGGTTGTCCCACTCTCGCAGCAAAACAGTTAGTTCCTGTTTTGACAAATTGAAACCCGTATAATAGTTAAAACCAACACTATCAATGTATCTGAGGCTGATTTTCCATAAGCCAACATAGTTGGTTCCTTTAAAAGCTGTTACAAATCCAATAAACTCTGGATTTGATAATTCAATGTAGAATTGATCGCTAATAATCTCTAGCGGTGGAGAGAGAAATTGCAATAATTTCCCTCTGTATTGAATTAGAACTTCAGTAAAAGCTTTGTTGAGAACTTTACATTTGCCTTGTTTCTGAACGTAAACATCACCCGATGTGGGGTTGATGGAAATATTCAAATTTCCCCGCGCAAAACGAGGAGTGGGATATATCCTACCTGGTATAATTGCTGGTCTGGATTGATGTTGGTTGTTGTTGTTGGTTGTTTCTAGAATGTCTAACAAATAGCGGGTATCTTGATGGGAAAAACAAATTGATTCGTTGTCCTCCTGAGATTCCACAATAAAATACTTGCTGTGAACGACGGTACAAGTATATTTATTGTAAGTAAATTTCCAGCTATTTGTTGCTCCGGTTTTTTGCGTTAAGGCCATAATAATAATAATAATAAATACGAAAAATATTACAAGTGATAAATTTTAAACCGTATTGCTGTAATAAATTGACACCATAGTTCTCACTCTAAAATTGTGTTTGGTCGGAAGACGACGCCTAAGAAAAATGATGCTGAGTTCGACATTAGGTATCGACTCAAAAACAAAGATCGGGCGAGACACGTAGCTCAGATTTTCGTTTTTGAGTCGATACCCAATGCTGGAATCAGTATCATTTTATGAGGTGTCGTTTTCCGACCAACGAATATACAACGAGTAAGATAATGTATAAATTATTAAGGAAAAAAAACACAATGTCAGAGTGAGAACAAAAAAATTAGATATGGTATCAATATATTACCATGAAGAAGATTACAAGTGATGAATTTTATTAAAACATTCACTTATATATATAAAAATTTGCGATGTGGCATAGTCAACGAAGAAGAGATGGTACGTGTCATAATCATCAACGAATAAGAAAAGAGATGGGGAGCAACATGGATGAATAGCTGGCTGGTTGATTGCGTGGATAGGAAATACGTGAAAGAATATGAATCATAGGGTTGTGTGTGTGCGTGTGTGTGTGTAATAATCAATAATTATTATAATAAAAAAACGCACAGTATAATGTTAGTGGTGGAAGCCTTTCAATATGGCACAGATGCTGCGGGATTGGTTAGGTTGAGTAACTACTATGGAAATGTTGTTCGTATATGTGTAGCTGGAACGTGGCGGAATTTCAACACGTATCATAATAGCGTTGGATTGGACTGGTAGGCAGGCTGCTTGGTTGGTTGGATTGATTGGTTTGGCGACAGCCGTCGAAGAGTAGCCGTGGTGAGTTGGCAATCGATATATAATATAATAGCGTAGTGGGGGCTAGCCATGCGTTGAGAAGTTAGGTTACGCGAAGATGAATATGCGATGGTTGGTTGATGCAACAACGCGAATCAATACTCACGGGTGGTAACAGTTGTCGAGTAAGGCAGGCATCGTGAGGTTAGGCTACGCGTAGGTGATAAGCAACGATTGGTTGAAGGCAACGACGCGAATCAATATTGATGGTGACAGATGGTCATTAAACACCTCGATTTAGCGCAGAAATTTGGCATTTTTTAATTGCCTCCGAGATGCAGCCCGTAGCCCAAGCTAGGGAGGAGTTATGGGGGATCTATGCTTCTCCTACTACTGGGGAGTTGTGCAGTTTGTTAAAAAATTATCATTGTAGGGCCTACCTAGTAATTTCTATGGTACAGTAGCTTTAGCTATAATACTTGTATATCTCTTTGCACTCTAGTACCAATTGTTGTCAAACATGTTTTTCAAAAAAATGGCACGTTACAGGTACAGGTGTTCCTAGGTATTACCAGCTGTTTCCACATTTTAGCACGTGCGAATACTTATAAGTAAAACCATTATGGCATTACTCACTAAGCGCTCGCCAATATTCTGTAGCTGTATGCAGAATTATGTGTCCATACCGGTGGTAACGTAAACATAACAAAGCAGGGGTAAATCTTTTCGACCTACGCGTAGGCCTACGCGTAGCTACGCGTAGCTACGCGTAGTTTGTAACTTCCATTCCTGTCATTTACCGGTAGGGCCAGACTCACTGCCTTTTTAACAACTACGCGTAGGTGTTTTAAAACTACGCGTAGTTATTTTGGAACTACGCGTAGGTAATTTGAAACTACGCGTAGGTGCTACGCGTAGCTACGCGTAGGTGCTACGCGTAGCAGTCCTGATAACAATGATTTCTCATTTCAGGTCCGGTAGGGTTGAGTTGTTAGGGAAGTATCGGTATATGTCAGGTATCTGATTATCAGACAAATGTAATAACAGAATCGGAAACTCATATCTCTACATACAGCACTGGTAATAAATAATATTCGGCTCTTTCACATACAAACACAGAGGATGAATAAAAAGTAAACTTAAAATTCACGTCTCATGATTCAAGTATCTTTGTTTCCATTGGATTATTTAAATATTGAACAGTAGTAAATAAAGCGACCAGTCTACCGGTGAAGAGGTTAAGCGAAAGCTGATAAATACTGCATATAATCAAATTGTTTGGTCAAATAACAAGAGCAACCAATCATGGTAGACAATTTAGTCTCCCCCTTCCCTTGTCAAGGGGTTAACATATTAAATATATCCTTGCCCTATCGTGAACAAAGGCAATAAAAAGCATAGAGAATCGATAAGAACCATCGGCCTATTTCCTTTGTAAACTATTTTTGAACTCTAAACATTATTACCGGTAACACATTTTAGCACCCGCAACGCATGAAGTGAAGAATATGTAGTCTTAGGGTATTCCTCTATATAGAGTATACAGGTATAGGATGCATTACTGTTGAAAGCATTTGATGGTTGTGGGTTGTTTATTGAACATACCGTATGGTCTTATTTTAGTACTGAACCGCTTGGAATACGTAGGCCTACTAATGATAAACGACTTATAGGCATAGTTATGGGTAGCACCTACGCGTAGTTATACGTAGCACCTACGCGTAGGTCGCGTAGGACCTACGCGTAGCTACGCGTAGCACCTACGCGTAGTTAATGTTAAAACTCTGAAACTGGTGATATATGACCCAATGTTGCGAACTATGCGTAGCTACGCGTAGGCCTACGCGTAGGTCGAAAAGATTTACCCCAAAGCACCTATACCCACGTTAAACAGTATTGTTTTGGCTTGTTGCCTGGCAACCTGTTAATCTCAGCTGATAGAAATCCCGATCGTAACTTTTACGGGCAGGTATTATCAATCATAAAGTTACGATTGATATCAATCGTAAAGTTACGATCATCACAAAGTTACGATCATCGTCAATGTTTATGCATACCGATTATATTTACGATCATCGGAAATGTGAAACTTACGATCATCGTAAAGTTACGATCGTCGTAAGTGTTTTATGCATACGGGCCATATTGTAATATTATTAAAAAAAAATCTAAAATACTAGCTCGCAGTAAAAAACTTTATTACTAGGCCTACTGTACAATGACCTACTATTAGATACGACCCGCCAAGCTGCTGCAAAGCCCCTCAATTTAGTGGGCCAGTTATTTCTCTTATATACTGTAGAACCCCTGAAACAATAGGTCTACTGCTTCGAAAGTACTTGTCCCTAACTAAAATTATATCCTCTTTCAGATGAGACAAATAAAAAGTTAATAGCTCCAATAGTTTTCGAGATACAGTATGAGGAGTTCCTGGAATTGATAAAATTACACAAAATACTCATCCTTTAAAGACTTAGATATAACCATTAAACTATACTATGCTTTTTTGGTTTGTTGAATTCATTATTAGTAATCGAAAGTAAGATTAGAAGCAACATTTTCATTTTTTTATCAATATATACTAAAAGAGCACCAAAAGTGCAAGAAGCACTTTTTTCAAACGTGGTAAATTGGCCATACAGTTTGGCTACTGAGGTTTTAGAATGTGTTGCTTTCATTGGGAAGGTTTATTCCTCTACATCAAACATATCGAAGATTTGTGTAAAATAACAACATAGACAGACATATTGTTATATTAGTTATTAGTCAGTTATTTGTGCCCCTGGAGCACGAAAAAAACAAGTAGTGAAAATATGATAATGAAAATTCACCACGAAAACAAATTGATTTTATGACCATGTGTTTTTTTTGGCTTTTTTGGATACGTGTCAATGTGCGGCACGAAAAATACTTCATAATGAAAAATCATTACCAAATCAACCTGATTTTTAACATTTGGGGTTTTTTGGGATGCTGATCACGAATATGACACTGAAAAATATCGTACCTTGTTGATTACGGCTTTTTTTTAGATACGTGTCAATGTGTGGCACGAAAAATACAAATACAGTAGCACAAATATCATAATGAAAAATCATTACCAAATCAACCTGATTTTATAACATTTGGGGTTTTTTGGGATGCCGATCTCGAATATGACACTCATAAATATCGTATTATCCATCCAACCAAATTTGATTTTTTCTCTTTGAAATTTTAGGCTACTTGCATTTTTCGTCCCACCAGACAAACACGAAAAACGATAGTTGCATTACCACGAATTATTTTTAACGAGTTGTAACGTGATTAGATGACGAATTGATGTTTGCTACACAAGACTACTAAGGGCAGCCCTAAACATCAGCTGGAGACAACACATGACAAACGACAAGCTTTATGGTACAATACCACCTGTATCAACAACCCTCCGTCAACGCAGATTAAGATTCAGTGGGCACTGCTGGCGAAGTAAAGACGAGGTCATTCCAGATCTACTTCTCTGGCAACCAACTCATGGAAAGCGTAGTCGTGGACGACCAGCCATAACATATATACAGTCGGGGTCTCAAAGTGCATCTGTTCTTTGAGATTTTCTCAAAGTTTTTCTAAAAGTGTCTAAAAGTCATTACATTACTCCCAACGGCCGCTTTGAATTCTTGTAGACACTTTTAGTTGGGAATCTCAAAGTGATTTCCTGCTTTTAGGCACTTTGAATTCTTTGAGAAATGTCACTTTGAGGTAGTTTGCGGCACTTTTAATTCTTTGAGAAAATAAACTCCGAGGTATTCCTGATTGACAGCTCGTGGTAAGCTGAGAGGCAGAGGCATTCTCGGGGAACAATATTATGCGGGCAACAAAGTGATACTTGTGTGCTGGCCAGTTGTTGCATAGAAGCTATATTCCCATTAATTTATCAAATTGAGGTTCCTGAGGTCATTACGGGATGGGTTTTCGGTCGCAAGTACAAATTGAATTTACGGCACCCTAAAGTCGTTCTAAAAAACATTCATTCAAATAATACATGAAACATAATTAGGGAAACAAGATTAATGCTTGACAAGATTGATTATTTTAATAACATAATACAATATCAGATTAACAATTAATATAAGAGAAACTGCACTGTAGTTTCTCTGTGTATACGTAGTTTCATTATAATGACCTAAAGAAGCCCTGTTGGGAGAAAGCTTGTAATAGCTTTTGTTATTCATTTCATTAGTCACCTCAGGTCAAACCGTACTACCTTAACTGTTTAATTAATATGATAACTATGTTGACGAGAGCACGATAATTCCTTCTTAAAAACTAAGAAAGGCTTTCGACTTTCAAGTACGATAGAACGGCTACAATCTTGTGTTGTTTTAGCTTAATAGAGATATTAAAATATCCCCTGCCGCTGGCGTTTATATTTGAGCATATTTTAAATGTTTGCCTCATATTCAATTGATGTGTACTGCCTTCTGGCAAAGCGGCACCCAGTTTAAACGATCAATCACAGCTAGCGAGTAGCGACCCACGGTCGGCGACCTTCAAACAAACAGGTGCAGAGCCGGAAAGAACTGTCACATGCTTTGCTTGGCTTGTGGTACCATTTGATTACATAATAGATTTTGGCAGACTGGGCGGTCGCTCTGACCATATGCATTGCGCACCAACAATGCCTAAAACATCTATGGGAACAGCCAATTAGTGCGCTTGAATCATTTATCTTTATTCCTGCCTCTATCGTTATTCTTTACTTTGTATAACATAATTTACAGTGCGGCAAAGTATGGCTGGTTGACCATTGAAATGCATTGGTAAAGGTATTCGGCGTTCACGTGGTCTAAACAAATTTAAACAGTACAGTTTTAGCACTATACATTAATATAGATAGGGCAACAGACAAACTGTCTATGACACAAATACCAACACATTCCGATAGACCCCAATTATGGCGTCTCTAAAGAGTCTAAATATAAATTAATTAAATTAATTAAATTAATTTAAATTTAAATTAATTAAATAATAAATATTTATTACTGCAGTAACAAATATTTATTACTGCAGTAATAAATATTTATTACTGCAGTAAAAAATATTTATTACTGCAATAATCAATATTAATAAATAATTGAATAAAAATTTCTACTGCAGTAACTAATTATTTGTTACTGCAGAAAAATACAATTTTTTATTACTGCAGTAAGTTTAATTCTTACTTTCAGTAACAAATATTTATTACTGCAGTATTTTTTGGAGGCATCTTTATTGTTTCATAGAGGTTTTTATTACTTATATTATACCCTATAGTCAAATGCAATATACCCCATACCATAGCCAGCTTCAGGCAGGACTGTATGAAATGACTGACAGTACTACTTTGAAATCTTTGAGGACACTTTGTCATTTTCTTGGACCACTTTTAGAAATTTGAGACACTTTTAGTTCTTTGAGAAAATCTCAAAGAACAGATGCACTTTGAGACCCCGACTGTAGATCAACTTGAAAGGCATACTGAACTTGGGAGAAACGAAATTGCGATAACTATGGAGAATCGGGAAGCCTGGAAGGATCTCATTTCCACTGTCCGAGTTCGCTCGACCTAGTAGTAGTAGTATCGTGATTAGCGACCTTGAAAAACAGTATAGTGTCAGAATTACCAAACCAAAGGCAAAATTTAACAGTTTCAAATTTTTGCTACTTGTACTTTTCGTTTTGGAGCACCAAAATGGCACCAAAATTGGTTTTTGTACATACCAGAAATATTTATAACTACTTTCATCGCGATCAGCTACCTCGAAAACCCGTATAAGTTTAGAATTATCAAACCAAACACAAAATGTTTAGTTTGACAATTTTTTACTTGTACTTTTCGTCCTGGGGGGGCAAAATCAGAAAATAGCACCAAAAATGATTGATGCATTGCCAGAAAATTAAAATTTGCCAGAAAGTTTGACATGTTTTATCGTAATTAGCGTCCTCGAAATCCCTTATACCATCAAAATTGAAATTTTTGAGCAAAGATCTACAAAATTTCTAAAGGAACCCCCCCCACTGGCCAATTAATTACTGTAGTAATATAGCCCGTATAGCCCGAGCCAGATAGCAGATAGTGTTAAACGTCAGCATATATATTATGTATCAATTACCTTTGTCTATTAAATCCAAGATACATAGTAAGAACGAACACTGTTAAGGTGGCCACGCATATTGTCTTACTTGAGATCCTCCGAAAGGGCAGATTGGGGTCCCGCTGGTTTAGGCAGAAGAATAAACCTAGCACGATGATTCTTAAAGAACAACCGGACCCTCCAACCCCAAGTCGAGCAGTAGCTTCATCTCTAGATTAGATAAATAACTAATTTTACTCTCCTTCATGAATTTCGATAGACGATGGACGGTACATTCTTTTTACTGGCGGTCTCCGAGGAATTTGAGGCATTTATAGCACAATGAAGTCGGAACAGACTCCGGGTTTACTGAATATATCGCACGTCGAAATGTACAAATGTTAGTGGTAGGCACTGGTGTCATTCTGTCATTTGATCTATAAAAAAGCCTTGACTAGTCGAACTACTGTAAGTGCCACTCTGTAGACCGAGCGAGCGAGCGTCATCTATACACACAGCACTTTCCAACTGAACTACAGTCTGCTACGGCCTCCCCTCCATACAGTACAGATTCAGATACTATGTCCAGATTAAATTAGGCCCCCGTGCCCGTGGCTGCCAGCCCGTGTAAAGAGAGGTGATAATAAACAGTCAAATAAATACAGGTAATCAGGTAATGTAATAATGATAAGGCATTATTGATGCCTAACACCAGAACACAGTAAGAGCACAATGCAGTCAGCACTATCAGCAGTAATGTAATGCCTAACGCAGTAGTGCAGTGTAATGCAAATACCCCATACTGAATAATTCACTACATTACCTCACCAGTACCAGAGTACTGCAGTACTGAACTAGAAGTGCACTGGTTGGCACTTAGAATTTTCGACTGAAACATTGGTCATTTTTGAAAATACCCCAATTTTATAAACCTTGCCAATGAAATCAGCACATTATAAAACCTCAGTAGCCAAACTATACGGCCTAATTACCACTTTTGGCTATTTGAAAATTTCGAGCTACTTGTAATTTTGGTGCTCTTTTAGTGTCTATTATAAAATAAACAATGTAGATAATATTCTAATTTCGCTTTCGATTAGTAATAATTAATTCGACTAACCAAAAATGCATAATATGGTTTAATGGTTATACCAAAGTCTTGTAGGGTGATGCTTGTATTTTGAATAATTTTATCAATTCCCAAAAGTGCTGATATGGTATGGGTGCCAGGAACTCCTCATATCTCGAAACTACTGGAGCTATAAAATTTTTATTTGTCTCATCTGAAAGAGGAGATAATTTTAGTTAGGGACAAGTACTTTCGACGCGCTAGACCTACTGTATTGTTTCAGGGGTTGTATCTAGAAGATAGATAACTGGCCCACTAAATTTTGGGGCTTTGCAACAGCTTGGCGGGTCGTATCTATAGTAGCTCATGACTGTAGACCTACTATTAATTATTACTTACATCTGAAACAAGTGACGTGTCGATTAGAACGGGATCAGTTTCGCCATTCTCCCGATCTGTGTGACAAACGAGGCTTTCGTAAGAACCAGGAATACCAATAGCTACATATCTCCGACAGTAAAATCTCTTCTATTATAAATTACGCCCACGTGCTGATGGGATTCGGTGATTCATGTCCCCCAGTGCCTCCTACTCTCTATCAAACGCAGCCTTCCGTTTTTATGGCTAAGCAGCACATATCGTTAAAAGATTTTCGGACATCACTCCATGATCTGTCAACAGATTCCGATTGGCAGTTCAGCCATAGAGCTATCTCATGCCATGTGGTCTACTGTTTCACATTTATGTCTATCGACTACGCCTCATTTTGAAAAATTACTTTACTCTCGTTGTATTTTTCAATGTTCAAAACGCTTTAATTTCGTAATTTTTGTGCACAGAATCAGTCGAATCAGTGAGGCAACTATTGGGGTGCGTGGTGTTAAACTGTATATCGCTTACGATTACCGCTATGCGTTCTTTAGGCAATGCAATCCATCATTCAGACACTAGCCAATGATATACTCTGGTTGCGTAGCAACATCCAAATATTTGTATCGTACAGTATACTGTAAATACAATTTTCGTCATCGCAAAAACGGAGAACGTTTTAACTAATCTTACGTTAAGTCAATTTACGTTATCGTAGCTACGACAACCTTTACGGCAATATTGTGAAACGATGTTTTTCACTTGACTTTCTTACACCAAGAACATGATACTTACGACAAGGATTTCCACATTACCTTAAATTATCTTTATGAAAATGTACAGTACTACTGTCTTCTAGTCTTACAGTACTGTACTGTTTACAAACAACAGTACAGACGATTTATTGACATCTATCTCCGGCTACCGGTAACTCCTTTTTACATATTGTAGCCAAGGTCTACTGCTTCAGCAGTCATTGATTGTAGCCTACTGTACACCCTGTCAGCCTGTCTGTACCTGTCCTAATTCGGTACCGGTCCCGGTCCCGGTCCCGGTATAAACAATTTAGTTTCATTTCGGTATTGTGTATGCTGTAAAATTAGTTAAAAAAAAGTAAAAAGGTAATGAAAGAAATAGTCCTTTCTTTCAAAAATTTTTTTTATTACTATTAATACTAATATATTAAATTAATATTAACTTTTATACGGTGGCTGATTTAGGCCACATTTAATTTATTTTTTTGTGAAGGGGATTAAGAAAAAATAAAGTAAATTACGGTGTTCAGGGGATTAAGAAAACAGAAACAAAATAAACTGAATTAAGTAAATTCTCATTGGTTGAAAAAATAAATAAACAAATTTATGTAAATTCTGATTGATTAAAAAAATAAATAAACTAAATTAAGGAGGTTTCTGATTGGTTGAAAAAAATAAACTAAATTAAGTAAATTCTGATTGGTTGAAAAAATAAATAAACTAAATTAAGTAAATTCTTATTGGTTGAAAAAATAAGTAAACTAAATTAAGTACTTTTCTGATTGGTTGAAAAAATATATAAACAAAATTAATGAGGTTTCTGATTGGTTGAAAAAATAAATAAACTTTCTATAATTGGTTGAAAATATAAATAAACTAAACTAAGCAGGTTTCTGATTGGTACAGGGTAGAAAAAATAAATAAACGAAATTAAGGAATTTTCGTCAATATAGCATACTGGTACCACACTACTTCACTATGCCTACTACAGTTAAACAGCCCGAGTAGCCTACCATGTAAACCATGTTTATGTCCATACATGGCCTACTATATATACAGTAGTAGGCCATGGTCCATACCTCAGTCTGCAGTACCACAAAACGGCCTACAGTCTGACTGCATAATTTTGTTTTCTTTTATTTTTCAACCAATCAGAATTAATGTAATTTAGTTTATTTATTTTTTAAACCAATCAGAATTTACAGTACCTAATTTAGTTTATTTATTTTTTCAAGCAATCACAATTTATATAATTTAGTTTATTTATTTTTTCAACCAATGATAATTTACTTAATTTAGTTTATTTTGTTTATAATATTAAGTTAATTTAAAATTATATTAAAGTAATATAAACCAAATAAATACTATTTTATTCAAAATGGAAATATTTTGTAACTCTGTAGTAGCTGGAACATGGAAGATAATGAACGTAATGTATAATAATATAATAATTGATGTTTGGGTGATATTATTTTTACGGCAGGTGAGAATAAGGTGGAATTTCCATAGGACGTGTAGCATATACTGTAAGTTAGGCCCTTTAGTTTTTTTATAATCTTATTTAATTTATTCATTTATTTTACATGTAAGTTAAAGTATATAATAACACTTCAAATTTAAAACATGTTACAAATTATGATAAAAACTCAATCACCAGCTGACTGTAAAGAGGAGAGAACTTATAGGAATGGAAATTTAAAATTATTGCAGTCACAGCCACCACCACCACAACTACTAACTGTTCTGCTGTTCTGTCCGCGTTGGCCAGACGATGTTCAAAATGTCGGCCAAAGAACACTGTACCGGGCGTTTCGAGGCCGATCGCCAACCCCGAAGCGCAATAGCGAGAAGTTCAATTTTCTCCGTAACTACACCACACACTCAGACTACCTATCGCCGCGCATATCAGCTAGTTATAAACCCTTTGAACGACTGGTCTGGTACAGTTACACCCACCCAGTACAAGTAGATCACTACTTACTTTCATTTTGCGGATATACCAATCCGGGAGAAAGATTAACCGAAAGTATAGCAGCTAAACTGTGGCTCCCCGAGTGAATGCATCGAGTGGCGTTTGAATCGGCTGGTATCCACAAACCCGGATCCACATGTGGCAGACATCCGTATCTGCTCCCCCGTATGTAAACGTTTGTGTATGGTTAGGGATCCTTGCTGAGAGAATTGTGTGAGACAGATGCTGCACTGGTAGTCTATGGTCGCTCTCCGGTGTGGATCTCTTGGTGACTGTTTAGGACGCTTTTCTGTGCGAACGCCTTTCCGTAAGTCTCACAGACTCAGCTCTGCAGTGTGGGAGGGGTTTGAGTACTGAAACACAAAAAATACAAAAATATAGTTTTGATTGAAAAAATACAAAATGTTATCCAGAGAAACGCCAGCCGAGCTGCATTAAATTGAATATTTTTTTCAGTTTCCAAATTCAGATATATAGCATTATAAGTTGAGTACAAAAGTTGTCCGAATCCACATTCAGAACGTCAGAAAGGCATGCAGCCAAATCTCCCCCTCCGCTTATCGTACTTAATGCTTAATACGTAATACACAGTACGTAATATGTTTATTTTAATTAGGCCTACTGTTTTATTTTGTTGGTATTGATTTTTTTTATATTGTTACATTAATCGCGTTAATTTCAATTTTTAAATCTAATCTGCTGGTTTTAAAACATTTTTAGATTGTCCTTTGCGGTGTCGTAGGCATAACATATCGCCGAAATATAGTCCCGCTACATTTTCTATGGTCGCATTTGATAAGAAGAACGCAAATGAAGTCTTAACCAATATTGTACCATAAACTGTATGACTATAATTATTGGAAAGCAGATAAACCTATAAACTAAGTTCAATAACATGTTCTGTAGGCCTCGCTTATTACGCGGTGCTTTCGCGCAGGACGAAAATCAATAATACATGTATACAGTATACTACTGTATATACTACTGTACAGTATATACTACTGTACAGTATATACAGTATATCAAACTTATTAATATAATGTAGCAAAATATTCAACACATTCGCGGTGCTTTCGCGCAGGACGAATCAAACAAGTTTAACATTAGGGTCAACTATTAAGAGTTTAGTAGTTCTCTAGAGGGAGATTGGAGAACTGCTGAGTCCCCCACTGAAATTCGATTTCAGATTCTAAGTTTGGTTTAGGGGTAATGGGACAAAAAATTCAAAAACTCTTTTTGTTTGATTCTTGTGCAGAATTTTATAGGGGAATTCAAATTGAAAGTTTTTACTTCTCATTTTTTCACCTCTAAAACCAGAATTGTGAAAATTTTAGCTGGGTCGTATGTTCTATTATATACAGTATGTTGACGTCCATACCAACAGACAGACAGACAGACAGCCAGACTGACTGATAGACAGAGATGATATCACCAAACATTAAAATTGTCATCGGAAATGAAATCACCGTCCAGGAAAACGCCATAGGACAATGTTAGCTTTGTCGTGTGTTTATTATATTTGGACGGACAAACTAACAGACAAACAGATATTCCGACTGACAACTGGAAAGGCAGACTATATAGGGATCATACGTTTTCATGTCTTGCCAAACATGAAAACTGATATCGGAAATGAAATCACCGACAACGAACAAAACCCCCGTAGCGGAAATTCCAGCTGTGTCTTTCTTTAGTAACTGTCATAAATTACTATTTAAATTATTAGGCCTACTGTAGGCTTCCTACAGTACATATTGGCAATCAGATAGAGGCAGATCTTGTTTTTGCGCCACTTAAAGTCATTTTTTAACCAATTTGTTTGATATTTTCATACAATGGTCTTGACATATTAACCAATAAAACATCTAGACAAGTTAAGTTTTGGATACGATAATTGTTAGCGCATTTGATAAAATATGTTCTTTCAATCTCAATTTTCATATATTGTGACTTATTTCTGTTACTTAATAAACCATGCAAAAATGAAGGCAAAATGTCCGGTCTGATACAATGAACGGAGTTGCGCTAGTGTACCTGTGTGACGGGATCCAACGGAGTTGGCAGTATCAGATCCCGACCGGTGTGTGTGTTATACGCGTCGCCGCGTCTGTAGGCTGCTGAAG